>JABUQX010085286.1:27500-34703 GCA_015478945.1 Trachelipus rathkii
AACTTTTCAGAACCTTTACAACCATGAGATGTTAGCTACACTGGCCTATAATTACCCAAATCTTCTTACTACCTTTCTTATAAATGGCACAACATAGCCGTTTTCAGTCATACTGGTAGCCTCACCAAATGTTATAACGAACGCATTTAAAAATCAATATACTGCCTTTGCAATGCTGGTACTACCCTCTTTCAAAAATTCTACCATGTATACCTCAGGGCCTGCAGCTTTACTCGGATCAATATGGTCTATGTAAACGTTAATATCTTCTTACATCAAAATTCAATATCTGTAAGTTCTATTTGTTACATCATACAAGATATTAGATCAACAATGTACATTATCTTTGATCTTTTGCTGTCTTTATTTATTTAAAGTTTACGATGGAACAGTGTCTTTTTGGTTGTAAGAAATTTGTTATCTTCTAAGGACTCCATTTTTTGTTTTTAACAAAAATAAATGATAAAATAAAACCAATTATTTCCATACAAATACTCTGCTAAATTTAAAAAGAAACTTGCATACACAATAGTTTATTTTGACCTTACAAAAATAGGTGCAAAAATGTTTTGTTTGGGGAAAAGGGTTCCCCATCACGGGTAAAAGTGTATTTATATAGTCTATTTGTTTTGATCCTTGACTTTTAAAATAAAAGTTCCTTTACGTAATTATGGTTTAAAATTTTAGAATATTTCATGTAATTGGACACACTTGTCCCACAAAAAGTTTTTGGCGGGCGTTTCAAGCGCTCAGATAGGATGGGGAATGGGTCACCAACTTATACCTAATCATTATCTCCATTAAACCTTCAAAGTATTTACTTTCAAAATAAAATGTACCTTTACAGAATAGCGCTAACAGGAATTTTATAATATAAAGAAATTTAGAAATTTTATAAATAAATTTAGAAATTTTTAATTACGGCATTATTTCTGATAATCATATAAATTAGAAATTTATAAAGAAATTTTATAAATTTATAAATTAAATTAAATTAGAAATAAATATTTATAAATTAATAACATTTCATAAAACTGAATATGAAAATCAATAACATAATACTTTTAAGATTCTATAATATAATAAAATCGAAATGTTTGAAAAATACTGTAATATTTTTATATTTATGTAAACTTTACATTAATTCACTCAAAAATAATTGAAATAGCCTATTTAATACAAAAGGATACGTATCTACCTTAGTCAAACTGTCACTTAAGAATGTACCCTTTTACCCACATTCAAAAATGTTTTTTTTTTAAAAGTGTGCTAATCTAAATATTAAGATCATTAAAAAAATACATGCCTTAGTTATTATATATTTTCAATGATTCACCAGCCTGATAAATTGTTGCCGAACTATAAAAAAAAATTGGAATTTCCTAAAAAATATGTATGAAAATTTAAAAAAAAATTTTTGAGTTCTAAATGTCACATATTAAAGTTAAATTTATAAATATATTCAAATTAAATGTTTGAAAAATACTGGTAATATTTTAAAATATGTAGCTATATTTTAAATAATTACCACTTTGTATCTATTCAAACATTTTTAAAACTGGTGAACCCTTTTGGCCACACTGAACCCTTTTCCCCCGGAGGACGGTAAGTTTTATTTTGAGTTTCGAGTTATCAATGGTTTTAAACTTCTTCAAGGTTTTATCACAATCTTTTATTTATTTTTAAATAGTTGTTATTTACTTTTTACCCAAACGAGTTCTAGAATTTAATAATAATTTTCTCAACTTTAATTAATCATTGACCAATTAGGTCCTAAAAATATAAACAAATTCTTAATGAGGTTATAAAAGCTTTTTGAGAAGTCTTGACTATCCAGTCGCCACAAGCTAACTCTAGTTATTAACAAAAACGAGTTATAAAAGCTCTTTTCTATGATGTCTTGACTATGTAATTACCACAAGCTAACTGTTCTTTCCATGAAGTTTCAATGTTTCTATATTCGTTGAAGAATATTCTCAAATTCTGAGGTTCCATAGTAACAAGAATGAGATCCAATTCCATATAAGAAAGTTCATTGTAGAAAGACAGGAGGGTCACTATGACCACCTCCCTCTCAAAGACTGACAATGCAGTTTCACTATATGCTGATGATTAGTTAGGGTTAGAAATTGATGGCTCATTTCTGTCTGTCTTGAATGTCTAGTAGTGTGAATATTAGTGTTCTCTCTTATGCTATTCATTTCAATTATCTGCTCCATCACACAGCGTGTTTGTTCATTTTAATCCTCCAATTAGTGTTTCATTTTAACAAATAGCTGTTATTCCATCTTCCTAAATTCAAAACTCCCATAATTTACCTCTGCTTTAGAATGTCTTTTGTTGATCTTCAAATATTCTTCTATTTCAAATCTCCAATATATTTCAAAATGGCTTTCTAATTTGTTCCTTATCCTGACTCCCAAATTTGTACAAACTCAAAATCTTGATTGTTATTTTCGGTACTAAAAATAATGTTTATCCGATTAACTAATCTTGTTCTCCCATATTTTCCTTTCTTACAGCTGTTTTGTAAATATTATTTGTTAATTTTCCAATATTCCTCAATCTCACATCTTCAACATACTTCACAATTGTGTTCCTAAGTTGTTTCTTATTCCTTACTCCCAAATTGAACATTGTCATACTTTCCAAATGGAAACTCACAAAATGATGTTTTCCAATTTTCCAACCGGAAACTCCCACAGTTGACAAGTTTGAAAATCTTGTTCTATAAACTATTTCTTGAACACTTCATTCTACATCAAATCTTGCTTAGTCATAATATAATTCTCATCTTTATCTGTCAATTCTTAACCCCCTTCTCTTCCACAAAACATCTCATCAATAGAGCAATGAACATTCTCTAAAGTAGTACCCCAATCCTGATGTTGTATGTCATAAAAAGCACCAGATTCACACCTCTGAATAACTTTATGGGGTCCATAGTTCTCATTACCAGGATTGGTCAGCTCATAACCAGATTGTAGTACAATCTTATTGGCTACTAATTCGCCTACTTCATATCCTCTATTTGGACCTAATTTGTCAGTTTTATTTGTTTTATATATATATCACTTGAGCAACAGGTGCCTCTTTAACAATTTTTCTTTTGATTTTTTCTCTACAAGGGATGAAAACTTTATGTTTTCTGCAATTGTTACACATTTTGTTGTTTCTGATTCTTCTTTTGTCAATATTCTTATCAAGCTCTGCATTTTTGTTCGTTGATGTTCTTGCTGATGATAACTATAACTCAATATATTACACATCTTTCATTTACTCTTATTTTTTATTTCTCTTTCTTTATCCTTTTGGCTTAGTAGTGTTATTTTTCATCTTCACATCCACCCCTCTACATTCCTGGACAATCTGTTCTTTCTCACCAACCCTTTCCTGTACTTGCTTTTTCACACATTCCTTTTCTTTCTCTTTATCCTTCACTTGTTGATCCTCTCTTTGGTGTCCTTCTTCTCTGCTTTCTCCAGTCTCTCATAATTTTTTCAATCTTTCTAATAAGTGTTCTGATTCCTCTTCCAAGGAGACAATGTCGTTTCCTTCCAAAAATCTAAACTATCTTCTTTTCTTGTTGATAAGGGCGTGGTATAGCCTTAAACATGCACCTACTTAACAAATTTTTGTTTAAAGTTCGTTGAGTAATGTTATCAAATATCGATTGTTTTTTCCGATAATCGTAAGCTTATCGAATATTTTTGCTACCCATGATATAGTACGCTTGTTCGAACACCTAAAGAGTTGACACTGCCTTCGGCAAAATTTACATTGAATAATTTTCAAAAATTGAATATTGTTTATCATAGTTACGTATATATTAACTTAAATGTGTTATTTAAAATAAATTTATGAAAAATTGAATAAAATTCAAACATTGAATATAATATATATATATATTAATATATATATATATATATATATATATATATATATATATATATAGATATTATAATATAATATAGTATATATTATATATATATAGTATATATATTATATTATATAATATATATATATATATATATAATATATATATATATATCACACCCTTGGGATAATATATATAATATATACTATATATATATAATGATATATAATATATATATCATATATTATATATATATATATTATATAATAGTTATATATATATATAACTATATATATATATCACACGCCATTAGGGGCTCGCAGCCGACCGGGGACACAGATGGGGACGGTTTCCATACCCCGTAGGAGAGGGCGGAAAACCCCCGCCGACACCCAACATACCAAAGAGCGGGGTTCCGAGAGACCCTCCCTGCGCACCCGGGGGAATTAGTCCTTACCCTATCGTTCCCGAATGCGAAGAGACCCAGACTCCTCCATTAGGGCCGGTTTTACCCCTTGGAGTACCCATTAGTTTTAACAAAAAAAAAGATTTTTTTTTTTTTACATAAGGGTTACCCCAAGGTTGGTGACCGCCCAATCAGGAGTCAGGTCTCTCGGCCTTCCGGGAATGAAGGGTAGGACTATTTCCCCCCCTCCGGGGAGGGTCTCCAGAACCCCCCTCTTTGGTATTTGGGGATCGCGGGGTTCCTCCGCCCCTCCCCGAACGGTATGGAAAACATCCCCCCATCTGTTCCCCTGTCGGCTCGAGCCCCCTAATGGGCCGTGATATATTATAATATATATATATTTTATATATATAATATATATTATATATATATAATATATAATATATATAATATATATATATATATATATATTAATATATCATATATATATATAATATATATATCGCCATACTGGGCTGTGATATATATATAATATAATATATAATATATATAATATAATATATTATATGTATACATAATAGATGTATAATGTCTATATAATATATATATATATATATATATAGGTATACTTAAGTTTCTTTCTGACCTATCGATATTTAAGTTTTAAAATCGATTTTCGATATATGTGTATCGATTATACCCAAGATACCGAGAATCTAAATTTATTCATAGAAAATATATATATATATATATATATATAATATATATATATATATATATATATATATATATATTATATATATATATATATAATATATATATATATATTATATATATAATATATATATATATATATTAAAAATAAACTTATATTATTGAGTATTCTTGAAACCTTTCAAATAACTATTGTATTTTCAAATTTGGAGTTGCAGAAATTTTTTTACTGTGTTCCGTGAAGTTGACGTATTTTTGTTCCAATTTTTCTGAAAAAATTATGAATTTGAAGATTTATTTCTAAAAATTGTTGAGATATGATTATATCGTGTTAGCCAATGCTGCAACATTGAGTTGCATTACTAGATAAAAAGGTTTGGTAGAAGGTCACAAGAATGTGAAATTAACCAAATAGGAGAAAAAGTTTAGATTTTATTGTACTAGTTAACATGTGGCTCGAAGTATACTGTTTCTCAAAATATTTTTTTTTCAATATTAGAGTTATTTACACTGAACCCTTTTTAATTATTATTTCCTTCTTACATAACGAAACATTCAAGGTAGTAACCATTTAATGTCAGTAACCAACAGTTATAGATTGGATTAATTTAAGGTTTAATTATTGATATATATATGGCCAGGCCCTAGAGAGCCACAATCCATATCTCAAAACTACAATAGCTACAGGTAAAAGGAATACATTTTGAATCCTTGTAAAATTTTGTTTGCAAATGTAAACAAAAAAAAAAAATTAACAAAAAACATAAAAATTGCTTTTTTTGGGGGGAGGAGCCGGGGGACATAGTATATATATTATTTGTAAAGGTATTTACACGGCTTTTATGGGCTCGAGCCGACGGGGAACAAGGGGGGGACGATGTTTCCATACCCCGTAGGGGAGGGCGGAGGAACCCCCGCGACACCCAGAATACCAAAGAGCGGGGATTCCGGAGACCCTCCCCGGAGGGGCGAAAATAGTCCAACCCCGTAGTCCCCCGGAAGTGCCGAAAGAGACCCCGACCTCCTGCCACGGTTGGTGCTACCCTTGGGTATTCATAGTTAAAAAAAAACAAACAAAATTTACTAGAAAGTCTATTTTTTAACGAGTAACGGATAAAAAGTCTCTAAATAGGCTTCTACTCATATTACTAAATTTATTTACCAATAAATTTTTTTTTACAATTTTCACCACCACTCACTCTAAGAACCCTATCCAGCAATGTATTACTTTTCCCGTAGCTGTTGTAGTTTTGAGATATGGATTGTGGCTCTTCAAACATGATATAATAATATATATATATAATATATATTAAATAGATATATATATATATATATATATTATATATATATATATATATATATATATATATATATAATATATATATATTATATATATATATATATCGATAAGTATCAGTTATCGATATTATATTTCGATAATCGAATCGAAGGTCAGAAAGAACTTAAGTATTACCATATTATATTATATATATATAGTATATATAATATATATAATATATATAATATATATATATATATATATAGATAATAGATATCCCCATATGGCTATGATATATATCATATATATATATATATATATATAATATATAGATTATATATATTATAATATAATATATTATAATATATATAATATATATATATAATACAGTATATATATAATCGTCAGGCGGGTGACTTGGACCACTTTAGTTAGGTGTCCCGACTCTCCCCTAATGCACTTTTTGGGAAAAATTTTTTTGTAAATCACGGCCTATAGTCGGGCATAAGCACACAAAAAAAAATAATGTAATTCTAATAATAAAAGTTTATAAAGTTTAAATAAAGCGCCAGTCAGCCCGACGGGAGTTAAGCGGACCACCATTGAGGGGTGACTCAGACCATCTGTTTAAATTCGTCTTTTACGTATATTTCAATATTATATTTTATTTCTACTCCCCTAATCATAATAATTATATCATATTAAAATTCGAATAAGTAGTAAAAAATGTCAATAATGAAAAAAAATACGAATAGTAAATAGGTCCGATTCACCCCTCTTCGCCCAAAAATTTTGACACTTTTTTAAATTTTTTTTTTATTAAATTCTTTTTTTTTAAAAATTTTCACTTAATATAATAACTTTCTATACATTTTAAATTAAGTAATAAAAATGTCCATAATAATACGTAAAATACGAATAACAATG
>JABUQX010085287.1:0-20957 GCA_015478945.1 Trachelipus rathkii
TTCCATTCCCGGAAAAAATGGATTAAAAGTCTAGGAGGAGCAATGGTGGCTTCAATATCAAGATTCCCTATCTAATGATCTGAAGATCGGATAAAGTAGACTAACGGCATTACCCGATCTAATTTACATTGCAGACCAGGAAAATTGGTCCATCAGAAGACATCGTTCTCTACTATGGTTTTCTCAAGGCAATCTACTCAACATCTTCGCAGAATATTCCATCCGATGTTGAATAGGGAGTTGGGGGGGGGTTTAAAAGCCCCCTTTTTTATAGTATCGTCAGAAATCAAGGAAATATTAATGGCCTGACTAAAGTAGGTTTTATTACTGGAGAAGAATACTCCTAATTCTAACAGAATGATTCCTGTGGGTAAATACTCATTGGAGAACGGAGAACCGTTTCCACAATTTTTACAACGATTCGAGGAATATGCTTCAATAACCTACCCCAGAGCAACAGCTGAGGGGTGGCGAACACACCTAGGAATGTATCTGGAAGGTGATATTAAGAAGGTGTATGACGTATTAATGAAAAATAACGCTGGTTATGCAATAATTAAAGCTCAACTAAACGAATGGTTTGCTGAATATTTAAGAAGGAAGGTGAAGACTCACCTAAAGAACTTTAATGAGGCAAAAATCCTCCCTCATGAAACAATACCTCTTTATGCATTGAGATTGCAAGGTTTAGCAGAAATGGCTTTTCCTGGATCTGATGTCAAAAATATAAAGATGGTCAGAGAAAAATTGGTCTGCAGCCTGCCCATTGATATACAAGAACAAGTTAATGCTTCTGCAGTGGTGTGCGAAATTGCTATGAGAGGTGTTCCCCTCAATTGGGACGGATTAGTGAGACTTATAACTCAGCACTATAAAGGTCACGAACCTAGTGAGGAACAACCTATATATGTACCAACACCACAAAGTGCTGAAAATTTGCCTTCGTCTCCGGAGGTGATTGACCTCACATCAATGCATCCATTTCCATTAACAGGTGTAAACCCTCCAATTATGACACGAGAATATTACTCTCAAAGAGGTATGATCCAACAACCACAATCGAATTTGGGTTCTGAACAGAGTATGTAACGTAATGGTCAACACCAGTTTAAGATTATGGAAGCCCTGTATCAGTTAACCGAGCCCTAATATAACAGCGGTATACTCTACCCAAGCATTTGCGTCAGGTGTTGCCGCACACCACCTAATTACTCCCGCACGCTATTAATGAGTTCCAAGACTAGTGTCCTCCTGTTTCTCCAAGAATTGCCAAGAAACAATCGGGACTTTGCTAATGCCCCTAAAAGGGCCACATCTCTACAACAAAGGCGGCAAGCACAAAACAAATTAAATACTTCTTGTAGTTCAATGTAGCCGCAGAGACATCCTATAGAGTTCCGCAAGTACAGAACACAAAACTTGGTGGGCAGGAAAACAATATCTCTCTTGCAAGATATTGTAAAGCAGCGAGGACACTTGTTAAGGATTGTCCATCACGACCGTATTGTCACTTTTGCGGAAAAAGAGGGCACATCTTTGATGAGTGCTACCTACGCATGAACAAAATGTCTTCGATGTGGATCAAGATGGGACATGTTGTGTCAAGAACTGTCATAAACTAGACAAAACACAGCAATGTGATTCTAGCCACGATGTCTTCTGTCAAGGAAGATCGATGCTGGAATGAATTTTGCCGCAGGTACAGCATTAAAAAAAACGTATAAGCTCTGTGGGGAGTGGCCCACTGGCAGAAGCAGCATGCTGCTGTCTAGAAGAAACTGCCAAGAACCAGGCATAGAGTTCTTGATTATATTATATATCGTAGTGTGTGGTCACCGTCTTACTCTATCCTCTGGAGGACTAGACGATTTAGAATAATCCCAGAATTATTGCAAGTAAATGTCCCTGTCCAAGAATACGGGATAGACTTTATAGACGATTCTCCAAAAGTACTAAAAGATTCACCTGTAAATTCAGGTTTTACAACTCATAAAAGCAATAACCTAAATGTTGATGTTTCGGTCAATACTGACCCTTCTGTGTCTTCTCAAGTTTTAACCCATCCTGGGTCTCTAGGAACTTCTGTCAAAACTGACTGTCTTTTGTCACAAAATACACTCCAACCGGAGTCTCTAATAATGAACAAAAATCAATAATAACCGCCAAAAAGGCCATTTCTTTCGCTTAAGATTACCCACTCCTTTCTGGAAGAAGCTTGGTGATAGCGTTATAAATTGATAATTCTTCTCAACGGAATGCTGAGCTTTGGTAGTATAGCTCGGGAGCATTGTCAGTATTATCACCATAGAACATATAGAATTATTGGATCCGTCTAAATATCCTTTGAAATCTACTATATATACAGGTCTTCGAGGCATCGGTGACGTTGTTTTTGAAGTTATTGTTGGTGCAGTTACTCTATCCTTACATCTTTCTAACAGCTACTGTACACAGGCCAGAGATTTTGTCATTGTGTCGGATGAAGTTGTTTCATATGGTTTAGTTATAGGTTACGATCTTTTGCGTACTGAAAACATATTACCTGATCTAGCTAATAAGGAGTTAATTACCCGACATAAGGATAGTCTTGTGGTCATAGCAAAAGATATACAGACCAAAAATGGTCAAGAACATGCAGCCAAATTGGCCCACGGGGTAAACATACCTTCAAACAAATGGATTGAGGTATCGCTTTTACAAGAAAGTTGGTTTCCAGAACCCTCTCATCCAGCTCTTTTGTTGTTCACACCTAGTGAACAGAATCACTGTTTCATGGACCATGCTGTCACTCCATATTCACCCAATACTCTGATTAGGTTACCTTGTTACAATCTAACTAATAACAATATAAAAATTAAACAAGGTTATACCTTGGGTACATTTTCTATACTTTCTATAAACCCCAATCATACAATTCCTACACATGTAGTTGAACTAACTCAGAAATTACAAAATACATATAAAGAATGGACACCTGCAAACCTTCATGAGGCTTTTGACCTGGATTCCACCGATCTAACCCAAGAACAAAAAGACCAACTTATTCAGTTACTGCTTAAATATCCGTCAGCACTGAGTCTGGGAGATGCAGACGTAGGATGCACTTCCATCTTAAAGCATTCTATAGAAACAATGATTGACGATCCAGTGTGTGAACCGGTTTGAAGACTGCAGGGTCCAATTCTGTATGAGGTCGAAGAAGTGTGTAGAAAACTGGAAGCTGATGGCATCATTCGACAATCCTTCTCCCCTTATTCAGCACCAGTTGTTCCCATTAGAAAACCCGATGGGACCATGCGCCTATGCATTGACTACAGAAAATTAAATTCCGTTACAAAAGGCGATTCTTTCCCTATACCTAATTTAACAGATACGCTATTTAGTCTTCAAGGTAAACAATATTTTTCAAAGGCAATTCGACCTTTAATAAAAGGTTACTATCGATAATAGAAATGGAAGGACGACAGCGTAGAAAGACTGCGTTTTCTACACATTATCACTTGGGAATTCTTAGAATGCCTTTCAACAAGTGTAGACCAGCTACCTTCCAGAGAGCCATGAATCTTGCATTAAGTCACATCTCTTGGAGGGAAGTTAGGATCTATCTTGATGATGTACTAATAGTCAGCGACACTTTTGAAAAGCATTTTTCCAACTTAGAAGAGTCATTGTGATTTATGGTGAACGGATTTTAATTAAAAACATCAAAAGACTTATTTACTCAGTAAGAAGGTGAAAAATATTTGTGGGACATATGATTTGCAATGAAGGGCATGATACCGCTTGGAAGAACTTTAAGGGAATAAGAGATTTCCAGTAACAAAACGGTCGGAAGTTAGACAATTTAGGGGTTAGTCAATTTCTACGCGACACATCCTAATTGTTCGGTAATAGCACAACCTTTGTTCGAATTATAAGGTAAAAGTAATGTCAATTGGACTGAACAGTGCAATTGGAATTTTGATACATTTAAAACAACTTTGATACACCCACTTTGTTAGTTAGTCGGATCCGCTCAGCTATGGCAGACATCTTATTATATATCTGAATGCGTCTGGAGTATGGTGTGGAGCCTGCTCAGCAGTTCCAAAAAAATGAAGAAAGAATTGCTTCATTTCTAAACCGTTTATTTCAAAAGCACAACGAAATACAGTACTACACGAAATGGAAGGTAGCCGCCATACGGTGGGCTATAAGATCTCTAAAACCCTTTCTTTATAGAAAACTAACCCATAATTTTGATTAGACATCCAAACTTATTGTTGTTTCCTTCAGAACATGCCCTTAGTAAACCTCAGCGTCGCCAGGACTTTAGAGGAATTAAATGACCTGGATTATGAATTATGTTATTTGCCAGGCAAGGAAAATATTATTGCAGACATCTTGTCTAGATCCCATTATGAACTAAAATTGGAAGCTATGGAAACTAGTTATCTTCCAGAAATCCAGATGGATTTAAAGAAATTTTAATGCCTGGTGGAGGAGATTCACTGTTCCAGTGTTTTTCTCACTATGAGTATGACAATATGGAACAACATTTAGAATTAAAGAGTAGAAAGTTGTGGATGAATTGATAGCAACAAGCGGTGGAAATTATCATTTACGCAACTGTAAGAATGCAGAGATATTAAAATTACACTAATAGATTATCCAGGGGACAAAATTCCTTTTATTCATGAGGATTCAATTGCCTATGCTAATGTGCGACAGATAAAAGTATTGGTTTATTTTAATAAAAATCACCCTTTACAGTTTGGATTTCCTGATAGTAAAAGGAGTCTGTATTTGTTTTGTCGCGGTGGTACTCACTTTAACCGCCTTATTCCAACGGAATATAAATTGCCTGAGTCAGCTACCAAGTTTTTGGAAGCATATCCCCGTCCAACTCCAATTGAACCTTCGTTATTAGCGGTCATTCATGCATTAGAACCAGAGTCTTTAAATGAGACTGAATTAGCGGACGATACTATTGATCTTGTGCAAAAACTATTTAACTCTGGTGGGGAGGAGTTGGCTGGTGAAGCAGTTGGTAAAGGAATACCTAACACAATTATTTCCTTGAAAAACTTTTCTATGATCATCAATACTCAAGACACTGTAGAGATATTGATGTCACAAATCATTGATTGTCAGAAAAATGACCCCTTGTTGAGGCGATTGAGAAGATTGAGGCGTTTGAAAAGAGCCTTACAAAATAATCAACCTTTTCGAGGTCCACTTAAATTATTTCGTTATTCTCTAAATTCCTTATCACTGTTAGATGATCAAATAATACATCGGAATCGAAATGATCATTACAATTATGTGGTATCATTTATTTTTTGCAGTGCAGGTGCTGTGATCAACAGTTATGGTTTTGCCCAATAGGACAGCGCAAATTAATTGCCTTTTAGAAAATCTTGGTTATGGCACCAAGATTAAGGGAATTTGTAAAGATGTTTTCTATGTGTGTCACACTTGCATTTGGCAAAAATTCCACATATTTGAATACTCCACCATAAAATAAAGATTAACACTAGATATCCCTTTGAATTGACAGCTGCGATCTTAATTCAATTACCTGGTTCTCGTAAGGAAATAATTTACGCATTCATATTTTAGATCATACAGAAATGGGTGGCTGCAGTGCAATTAAAGTTAAACATACAGCCTCTAGTAACCGCTGCACTAGAAAGTATAATTCCTAAATCTTTCACTAGTTTCTTCTAGATTTACTAACCGACAATGGGTGAGAATATTGAGTGGACTCACTATCTCTAGACGCACGCTTTTTAGTTTTTCATTGGACATATATCAATGTGTACCTACGCCTATAACCTTCATCCAATGTATTGTTGAGCGAGTAACGAACATTTTACAGTATTTGCGTGTTTCTTTACAAGATCCTGCAGAATGGGACTCCCTTTTACCTCATGTACCTATAATCATTCAAAACACTCTGAAACTGGTAAAACTCCAGCCGAAGTATTATATCGGGAGGCTCATGACACCCGTCCAAAATTACCTTGGACAAGATTTTCGCAATATTGGGATGAAGGTCATAGAAATTTTCAACCATATGTTATCGATCAACTGGTAGCATTAAAAATCCGCTTACCAGGTGATCTTACTATCAATAAGTTCAAAGAAAGGTACCAAGGTCCTTTAAGAGTAATCCATGTCAATTCTAATGACGTAACATACGTGGTGGAAGCGATGGACACTGAACGGAAATACCGAGTGCATCATCGTCAATTGAAACGATGGATTTCACCTCCCTTGTATTTACAAAGAACACCTATATTTATTAAATTATTAACTAAACCTATAGTTTTGGAGGTAGACCCTTCGGAAGAAGTCGCTGATGAATCAATCACAGCCTCTTCAGACACGATCCCAACTACACAAGCAATAAATTTTGACGATGACTCAGAGGATGATAATGACTTTTTGGGTTTTCCAGATATCCCGAATCCGGGTCTATTTAACGATGTGGTTTATCATTTGAATCAGAGCGTATTAATAGCTAATTCGTTAAACCAATATTTAGACGAAAGTGAGTGTAATGGACATCCTCAAGTAGATCAATTGGATGATAATGTTAGGATCAGTCATGATCAGATGAGTGATATATCATCTTATTATTTGGGAAACTTATTCATTACTCCCGAACAACTTACACTTAGTCCATCGTTGATAGAGAACTCTCCAAATGTAACAAATATATCTGCAGAGTTAATCCACACTCCTTCTTACATATCTTATACTCCTTTAATTATAACAGATAACAGAGAAGTACCTCCGGTACCCAGACAAATAAGGAGGCTTTCTCTGGAGGATGGTGTGTCAAGAGACAGTATTACAGATCTCCCTTGTGAAACAAATGTTGAGAGCGTCTATCCTCCATTAAAATTTTTAGAAACTGTTACTACTCCATCGCCGAGAACTGAATTGCCTAAATTAATATTTTCCCCCAGTTGTGATGAAGAATCGGAACCATCCGCTCTTACCGAACAAACAATTAAAGAATTTTTAGAATGGGAGAAATCTCCGGTAGCCATTCCAGAATTGGCACGAACTACTTTCAGTAGTAAAAAGAAAGTAGTGCACTGGGCGCCTGAAGCGATGGCGTTGCCAATTCCTGCGAGTGGGCACAAAACTACAGAGGCTGACTTTTTGGAGCCAGTGGCCGCACGTACTCGAAAAAGATCGACTGCTGTGGATTTAGATGAACCTTGGGTACAGACCCGCATTCTGGAAAGGCGTAGGAGAACCGATCAAGACGGTGAATTAAATGCAGATAGCTAACTTGCATAGATGGAAAGAAACATAAATTTGTAAATATACAGTATAGGAAACTAGCTTAACTTGTATTAGGTTAGATTAGTATATTTATGTGTGCCTAACATTTTTGTAAATTTATAATTTTTAATAAATATCCCTTTATTTGTCTTTATATTTTTTTGTAAATTTTTTCATATGAATAAGTATTTAAGCAGAATAAATAAATACTTAAATAATTAATAAAGCAGTAAAACAGAAAAAAAAAAAAAAGTATCAACGACGTGAGAAATTATCTACTGGTAGACAGGACGAAAAATGAATGCAGACTGAAGACACAAAATTACTATTAACAAATTACTGTGTGAACATCAACTATGTGTACATTAACAAATTACTATGTGAACATCAACTATGTGTACATTAACAAATTACTATGTGAGCATCAACTATGTGAACCTTAACCAGTACTGTGTATAAGCACCACCTATACATCTCAGAAACATCTACCCTTAAAAAGGAGGAAAATTCTGAGATTAATACAACAAATTAACCCTTGGAATTGTACATTCTTGTTGTGTTGAGGTTGGTACTTTTTTGTTGTTTGGTCGATGTTTCTCGTTTTGGTTGTTTTGTTCATTGGTTGTTGATGATGTTGCCACATCCCCTTCTATCCGTCATGTTACGATGGGTGGGGAGGAACATGTAGAGAATTTCTGTTGTAACACTCCATGTTAGGTTAATTTACCTGCATTTTCATTTGTATATTTGTTTGTTTCAGTTACTCTTGTAAGTTATATTTACCACCAGATGGTCTTATGTGAATCAACAACATTGTAAACCTTTGCTGAAATTTTTTTGACGTACAATTCTTGGTAAGAAAAGAAGCTGTTGTCGAAATGTGATAATGACCTACCTATGGGATAGATAAGTCAGAAGGTCGTATAATTTTGTGTTTTACATGTAAGTTTTTTTTAGGCTTGTGCTGTTCCATAACTCGACCGAGTCTTACCGATACCGATAGATGATTCTGGGTTGTGGGTCAATTGTTCATTGGGAAAAAAGAAAACCTTAACATTTGTTAAGGTATGCTAATTTTATTCTTAGTATTTAAGTACTTTCTTATTAGTTATGTTAAACCCTAAATTGATATATTTTTTTTAGTATAAAGAAGACTTGAATGAAATATTTGCATGCATAGTTAGATTTATTTCTCATTAGAGTATTCTATTTGTTTACTCAGGTTTCCGGTCAGGGACCTTCACTCCATATCTAAATTTCCGGTCGGGGACCCTCATTCCATATCTAAATTTCCGGTCAGGGACCCTCACTTAGTATCTACATTCTGGTCTGGGACCTTACTCCCCAATACACATCTAAGTTTCAAATATTACCATTTTTTATAATTTCAAGACCCTTGATGATCTGATCAACGGTACAGCCCGGAATAATATAAATCAATCTATAATTGAAATGGTACATGTATGGACTATTAATGTAATGTACCTGTGTTGAAGTGACAATTTTATGACCAATTTATAGTCTGTATTTGATGATTCGTATAACTTCATATCGCCCCTTTTGGTTTGTGTAAAGATTAGTTACCAAAAACTATAAAAATGTACCCTCAAGTAGGGTTAGTGTGGTGTTGATAATATTTGGCGACGACGACGCATAAACAATCATTAAAGCCTGTGAAAAGAACTAAGATTATACATGTTTTAATAAACTAATGAATGTGTTAACAAATCGATACCATACACCCGGTAACCTTGCACCCCATAAAGTGCATATGTGTATGAACTTTGATAATGCAGTTATAAATTTTATGTATATTATAAGCTATATTTTTTTTGTAATTATATTAAGTAAAAATTAATTTAGAATTAAGGCATATATTTGTTTGGGTATACCCGTGAACCACCAATTGGTGAAAGTTTCCTGTACAGTAGACTCAAACAAAATATACCCCGGTACTATAAACTCAACCAAAAAAAATATACCCCGGTACTACATCTGTATCACTTACTCAGAAAAAGAAAGTAGTTATATGTATTTGGGTATTTAATGTGGAAATTTTATTGTTGACTCAAATAATAATAATGAATAACTAGTCCTGTATTATATAAGCATTCAGAATTGTATTAATCCTTGAATGTAAAGGAGGACTTTTGTATATCTACTTAATTACATAAATATATATATATATTATAAATATACCTGAGTTTTTAAATACCCCTACTAGTTATAAAATTTTCTTGTAAGGTTGCATGTAGAAACCCTATACTGTCTTACACTGGGGTCTTGTGGACCACATTCAAAGACATTATTTAGTATTAATACTTCTGTTTACACTTATTGGCAAGGATATAACCATTCTACTCTCTCTCTTTTTAACAATTAGACCATAATTTACTTATTATTAACCCCTTTCTTGGTTGCTTGAGGATCTTTGGATTCTTTAACTGTAGTTACAACTAGTTACAACTATATGAAGGTGTGGTGGACTTGATACAATTTTTTTTATCTAATACCTAGTTAAGTATACCATTATAATTACTACACTTATTAACCTTTTCTTCTCCCTCTTCGCCTGCATCTGTGTCTCTAGTTTTTTTTACCTCTCTCTGTTGTGGTTTTATTGAGCTCATGCATGAGTGTTGGTATTAACCGGCGCATGTGGATTGTTAAAATATATAAATATGTTTATGCATATTTCTTTTGTTTGAGTTTTTAAGAACCATTGACCTGTTGCATCGCTTGTGTGCTGTTCTGAGTGGCCTGTGAAGAGGATTGTAAGTTCAGGGCGGAAAGTCACATTAAATTAATTGGTGTGTGGTTAAAGGTAACTATCTATCGCCACTGGTGAATACCCCATTTTATACCATTGCATTGTTTTAATAAGCTTATTTTTCTTTTTTACATGTAACTGCTGGTGTTCTCAGCTTATTGCATGTTGGATGTGATGTAATGTTAAAAACTTTTTCTCAAGCTTGCTTTGCATTGGTCGCAGATAACTGTCGCTGTCTCGTGGATTGAAGGAAGGAATTGAGTGGGTCGATCCGAAAGGTGTGTATTCAGTAACTACATTTATTTGTGCGATTAGGCCTTTATTTCATAAATACGTTTTCCTGTGTAACATACGTTTCTCTTTTGTCCCATTGTCATAATCCTTATAATATTATATATATATATATATATATTATATTATATATATATATATATATATATATATATATATATATATATATATATATATATATATATATATATATGCACCGGGGACCCAGCCACAGCGAACAGGGTTACCTGGTCATATTTTTGGACTCAGCCCTGGCCCCATCCAAATTTAGCCGGGTCCTAGTCAAATATTTTCAGAAAAAGAAATCTTTGCTGAAATGTTTGTGACAATTTTTGCTGTATAATTTGCAACTGTTAATTCATGTAATTGTTTGTAGATGTTATCTTTTAAAATTGATTAATAAAAGTTCAGGTATACGTGTTTATATTTACAAATATAAAATTTTATTTTGTTGTACACCACATTAAGAACTGGTAGCATTTTATTTCGCTCAGGATGCTTTATATTGTTTGCTAAATGATTGTTGCTACATAGTTATGCACAGAGATGAGCACAAATATATATATTTTTTATATCAATTTTTTTTGTTTGATATAGGGATCTATTTTATACCCGATATTATTTTTTTTGGTGATATATCAATATTTCCCCTTAGTATCAAAAGACTGATATGACTCAACTTATACTGGATTCTTGAATTACCATAATTTAAACTTTGAGTACTTAAAATATGTAGAATGTTGTTTCTGGGGACTATACATGTATGTGTCTTTGTTGTGTGGAAAGGATTAATGTATGCTATATCCTGAGGGATTGAGGAAATCAATTTTAAAATTATCAAATTGTTCATCATACGACAAACCAAACCCACCCAGTTCATATGCTCGCAGGTGCATATAACAATCTCCTACTTAAGCGTTAAGTTGTAAATATTCTTTGTTTTTAGACATGGGCATTTTAATGACAGAAAACTCTTTACCAAGAACATCAAACGACAATTCGTCTGAAGTGATTTTTTCCTCACTTATTGGCACAAACTTGTGAAACTTTGTGTTCCTGGAATTTTAACACTCATATCATGTCTATTCTTCAGTGCTTCACCAGTTTGTTCTATATCTTCATGACTTACATAAAAAAATAATATTTTTACTTAAATCACTCTTACAACAATCATACATTGCCAGGGGAGTAAATATCTGATTGCTCATTGGCCTTTGAAGACTGGCCTTGGCTGTAGCTCGCTTGATGGGGGTTCCCCCAATACCATCACATGCATTCTTTCTATGGCTTGTAGCAAAGAAATGCCACTCACAACTGAGCTCAAAATCTTTATAATGATTACAAATATTTGAGAAGTTAAACCTATTCTTGTACTGCCCAGCACAGCCATCAGTGAAATATTGCAGCTTTGTAAAATTTTGAAGTGCTTTTTGTATCTGTGGGATAAGCTTTTTAAGAAATGTAAACCATTACGGTATTGTGTCAGGAGAAAAAAACAAAAACTTGTGTGCTTTTTAGTGTTTGAAACACTATCCCTCCAATAGACAACAAATGGATGCAGTGTACACTGGCTATTTTCCCAGTGGAAGCCCTGTGCTGCATCTTGAACAATGAAGGAATAATTTTCAGAAAAGTTGCCTACAACTACTGCTTCATTATCTAATAGGGAATGTATTAGTTCTTTTAACTGGTAGGGAATGTTTTAGTTCTTTTAAATAAGCTGCCTGTGTTTGGGCAATATAGTGATGTTGTGTTAGGTTAACGATTTTGCTGCTCAATGAGGAAAGAAATTCATCAACTGATTCCACTTTGTCTACCAATGTGCATCTATTTGTTGAAACCCATTGCTTATATTGAATTTCTTCTGAGTAAAGCAATTTCTCTAAACCTAGTACATCACTTTCAAGATAGTTTTTTTACACCTTGTTCTCTTGGACATATTGTACAAAAATTCATCATACAATCCCTGTTATCGATGTTACACACACACACACACACACTTTTGAATTAATATTTTATTGTCTAATCCTTTTACACAAAGTGCAGAAATTTGAAGTTTGGAATTTTGGATAGGTGCAAACACATAGAGTGAGTACCACTTGATCCTGCTAACACAATTACGAGGACGAAGACCTGCAAAAGTTGAAAATCCGACTTTGGGATTAGTTTCATCATTTTTATACAATTCATACGACTCCTTGAGTTTCATTAAAACTAGGCATTTTGACATTACCATTCTGCCTCTCTCAACTTTCAGCCTTTTTCAACTCTTCCATTAGGAGACGATATCTGTATTATAAGCATACATATATAGTTAAATATTTATATTCCCCTATAATTTCTACAGTTCCCCTATTCTCCCTTACCCTTATATCTGGTATTAATTTTAATTAGTTAAATTGCACTGGCACAGATTCTGTTTACCTCTTCAATTCTGGTGTAATCTTTTCAGATTTTGATGGACTAACAATTTCAGTTCCAAAAGCTTCTTCAAATTTTCTTTTCAGGGATTCACGAACTTTTTGATAGGTCAATGATGCTTTGACTTTTTTTTTTGAATTATGTTAAGAATCTGAAAGGCAAAGTTAATAAAGATCTTGAAATCAAAATTTGCTAAATATCAGTTAGTAAATTGAGTGATTTAAAATATGCAATTCCATTATATTGTATGATATAATTCAAGATTTAAGTAGTCTTAAGGCTACATAAGTATTGAATTATATCATAACAACATATAAAATAATTGTATATTTTAAATTACTCAATGTAAATTAGTATGACTGTCCCACAACCATTCAATGTTAATACCAAAATTTCACAACATCTGAGAATGCCGGGGTTAACTCGCACTCGGCATCATTTGTCCTGGGAATGACTATATTATATAATATATATATAATATATTATATATAGTATATATATTATATATATATATTTTTATAATATATATATTATATATAATATATAATATATATATATATATTATATAATATATATTATATATATATATATATATATATATTATTATTAGTAGTAGTAGTAGTAGTAGTAGTGGTAGTAGTAGTAGTAGTAGTATTAATAATATGGGTGTTTAGCAGAATTTAGCTTACTTAAGTCCTTATTTTATTTTTAGAGCTTTCCTGACAAAGAAGGAAACTTCCTTTTACCAGAACACATTAAAAATGAGGTAGAAGATCTAACAGTTGTTATAAAATCTGAGTGTAGGGAATTGAAAAAAGAATCTGTGTTCGAAGAAGAGACACTCATCAGTGATGTCATAAAATCTGAAAATCCAATTCGCATTCAGAAGCAGTCAAGTGATCAGTGTGAAAAGGTAACTTATTTTATCTGTTTTCATTGCTTTTTATCTACAAGGTCGAAACATGAATGAGAGAGTTGGAAATACTTAAATATTATTATTATTATTATTATTTTTATTATTATTATTATTATTATTATTATTATTATTATTATTATTATTATTATTATTATTATTATTATTATTATTATTATTATTATTATTATGTAAGATTAAGTTAGTGGGGACATGAATGGAGAGGAAAGAGATAAGGAAGTGGGAAGAATTAAGAGTTTGAAGGTAAGTGAAGATGGTTATAAGGAAAAGTATGTGAAAGCCCTTGCAAATAAATTGGTTGAATGTGAATTAGATGGAACTGAACAAATCTGGATGCAAATAAATGAAGTGTTTGTTAGTAGTGCAAAATAAAGTATGTAGATGTGCTAAAGTAAGAAGTAAGAATGTCAAAAGTGAGTGGTGGAATGAAGAGGTGCTGAAAGCGGTTACAAATAAAGAGGAGGCGTGGTTGAATGTGTTTGCCAATTGAATGAAGCCCAATGATGAGGTAATCAAAAGAAAGTTGTATGGAAATATATAAGGAAGAAAAAAGAATGTCTAAGAGTTGCATACATAGGAGGAAAAGGTAAATGAACAGTTTGGAAGGAGGGTGAATGAGGATGACAAGGGAATAGGAAGCTCTTCTGGAAGGAAGTGTTCAAGGGTTAGGAATGAGATTAATGAGAATCTTCATAAAATAATGAATAGAGATGGTACTTTTGTGACTGAGGAAATGGATGTGAGGAGAGTGTGGAGGGAACATTCGAAAATCTGGCACAACATTACCAGTAATGAAGAGGTGAGTGAATGTGTGTGGGGTTTGGTGTAAGAAGAAATGGATATTTATGGTGATGAGTATATATAGGATGGTCAGGTAATAGGTTAAAGTGGAAGGTGAAAAATGGCAATGTGCAGTTTATAATAGAATGAATGGAGGAAGGTCAAGAATGGAGGCAGGATTATGATTGGCTGGATATGGGAATTGTGCAACAAAGGGTTTGTGGAGGGTAAAGTTCTGAAGAATTACAGGAGGGTAGTAATAGTACCCCTATATAAAGGTAAGGGAGATGAGGGGAACTGTAAAAACTGTAAGGGAATTAGTATATTGAGTGTTGTAGGGAAGATATATGCTGGCTTTTTTGTTGAAAGTGACTGACTTTTGAAGCACAAGGTGGATTTAGAATTGGTAAAGGATTTTTAGATCAAATCTTCACATTGAATAAATTGTATTTGGGTTTTATGGACCTGCATCAGGCGTATGACAGGATAAATACTTAATAGGGAAGCTTTGTGGCAGGTGTTAGTGATATATGGTGTAGTTTTGATAAAGGAAAGATTTAAAATGATGGAGAATGGAAGGGAGTGGAGGGTGCCATGCTTATTGTATGTTAATGATTTGGTTTTGTGTGGCAATTCAAAGAAAGTTTAAGAGGATAGGTAAAGTAGTTTGAAGTAAATGGAGATAAGAGTGAAGTGATGGTAGTGATTTAGGATTGTCTGCGGTGTGAAATCATGTTGGATGGTGGGCAATTGGAACAAGTATCAAAGGTTTATTTAGGCTATATGTTGGATGGAAAGGGAATGGATAATGCAGAGTGTCATAGAAAGGTTGTAAATTGTTAGAATGTGGCCGGTGAAATTAAATCCTTGGTGGATACAAAGGGACTAAGTCTTGAGTGCTCTAGGTTTTTGCGTAAGGTTATGTTGTTGCTGGTGTTAATGTATAATAGTGAGGCTTTGGTGTGGAAAAAGAAATATAGATCTTAGGTATGCAATCTGTTCAGATGGACAATCTTAGGGTCGTGCTAGATGTGAGAATAGGAATAAGGACCGCCTATGGTAGGACAGATACCTCAGCCACGCATCTCCGCTTCCTCTCGGGTCAAAGATAACACAGGACCCATGTAAGAAGACCACTCTAGATCGGAGTATAATTTGTATAGATGTAAATACTGCAATTAAACCGCAGTTCAATTTTGCATAGATAAAATAACTCCTTGAGTGGAGATGCGTGGCTGAGGTATCTGTCCTTCCATAGGCGGTCCTTATTCCTATTTAATAGAGCACTCTTTCATAGGTTTAAGTCGCGTATCTTTTTAGCTTATCGTTTGCTCGAGGGGTAACACGCTTGGCATACCGTTCGCGAGGGCCTGGGATCTAATCCTGGTAAGTGAAGAATCACTCAAGGAGTTATTTTATCTATACAAATTGAACTGCGTTTAATTGCAGTATTGTATTTACATCTATACAAATTATACCCCGATCTAGAGTGGTCTCTTTCATGGGTCCTGTGTTACCTTTACGAGTGTATAAGCGAGATGCGTGCTGAGGTATCTGTCTGCCATAAGGCGGTCCTTATTCTATGAATAGAAGCACTCTTTCATAGTTTAAGTCGCGTATCTTTTTAGCTTAATCATTTGGTCGAGTGGTAACACGCTTGCATACCGTTCGCGAGGGCCGGGATCTAATCCTGGTTGCAAAGAAATGAAATTTATTTTTTCTATATATAATAATATGTATATATATATATATATATATATATATATATATATAATATATATATATATATATATTATAATATATATATATATATATATATATTATATATATATAATATATATATATATATATATCTATTATATATATATATAGTAATATATATATATAATTATATATATATACTATATATATATATATATATTATATATATTAATTAGTATATATATATATAATATATATTATATAAATATCTATATATATATATATATATATATATAGGATGGTTATACAGGCTTGGTTTTGGGGTGTCGGGGAAAATGAGAATGGTAGGAAGGTGATTGATCTCTGCTGTGAAAGGAGAGGTATGTGTGTAAGTAATACTTTCTTTAAACCAGAGTATCCATAAGTATCTAGAGTTGGTGTAGTAGAAATGGTATCGAAGTGAAAGTATGTTTGATTTTGTGTTGGTGAAGAAGGAGCTGTTGAAGTATGTGTTGCGATGTTAAATGCAGATTAGGGGTTTTTAGGAATGGGATTTTCGGGATCATTTGTTGTCTACTGTAAAATTAAGTTAGTGGGTGGCTGGATGGAGAGGAAGGTGATACGAGAGGAAGTAGGTTAAAATTAAGAGTGAGAAGTTAAGTGAGCAAGACAATAGATAAGTATGTAAGAGCCTCGCTAGTAAAACGGTGAATGTGAACAAGTTGATACTGTACAAATCTTGGGGGCAAATAAAGGAGGCAATTGTTAGTAGTGCAACAGAAGCATGTGGATGTGAAAGTAGGAAGTAAGAATGTAACAGTGAATGGTGGAATGAAAGGGGATGAAAGCGGTTAAAGGTAAAAAAGAAGCGGGTTGAATGTACTAAAAGCAATGATGACTCAAAAGAAAGATGCTTTGGAATTATATAGGAGGAAAAAGGAATACTAAAGGATGTATACGGTAGGAGAAAAACAGAGGTAAATGAAACAGTTGGAAACCGAGGATGAAGGGACACCAAGGGATAGGAAGCTCTCTGAGGAAGCGCCGAAAGGTTAAGAATGAGAATAAGAGGGAATTGCTTTAGAATAATGAATAGGGATGGTGCTTTTGTAACTGATTGAATGGGTGTGAGAGGAGTGTGGAAAGAACACTTCGAAATCTGCATCATATTCATAATGAAGAGTGTGATAAGTGAATGTGTTGTGGGGATATGAGGTGCGAGAAGGAATAGGTATTTTTGGGGATGAGGTTATTAGTAGGAGGAGGTAATCAGGTAGAGTGAAAAAGTTGAAGAATGGTATCTGCAGGATAGGATTAAATTACTCGGTGAAGTGATGGGATAGCGGACGGCGAGATGGTGAATGATTGGATTTGGAAGTTGGTGTATAAAGCGTTTATAGAGGGTAAGGTTCCAAGGGATTGGAAGGCGAGCGGTAATAGAACCCTTGTATAATGGTAAGGGAGGGATAAGGGGAACTGTAGATTATAGGGGAATAAGTTATTGAGTGTTGTAGGGAACGGAAGGTATATGCTGGTCTTTTGGTCGAAAGACGTCAGACGTCAGATGACTGAAGGACTGATTGGTGAAGAACCAGGTGCGTTTAGGAGTGGTAGTAGGATGTGTGGATTCAATCTTTACATTGAAAATGATTGAGAAATGAGGGAGAAGAAGAATAAATTTGTATTTAGGTTATTATGGGATTTGAACGGCGTATGATGGAGTTATAGGGAAGGTTATGGCAGTTGTTAGTGATATATGGTGTTGGTGGTAGGCTTCTGATGGAAGTCAAAAAGTATGTATGACGATGTGAAGCGTGTGTAAGAATTGTAAGTTGTGATTGTTTTAGGATTAACAGCGGAGTAAGACAGGGTTGTGTTATGTCTCCTTAGGTTAATTCAATTTGTATATGGATTGGGGTTATGAAGAATTCGAGGTGGGGATGGCGGAAATGGTGTTAGAATGATGGTGGAGAATTGGAGATGAGTGGAGGGTGCCCTACCTATTATATGCGGATGATTTGGTTTGTGTGGCGAATCTGAAGAGAGTTTGACTGAGGATTTGGTAGAGAGATTTGCAGGAAGGTGTGTAAAAGGGGGGCTTGAAAGTAAAGGCAGATAAGAGTAATTATGGTTGTGAGTGAGGACACATGGTGAGCAGCTGGAACAGTATGTTAGATGGTGATCAGCTAGAACAAGTGTCTGAGTTTAATATTTAGGGTATATGTTGGATGAGAAGGGAAGGACGCCTGCGTGCAGAGTGGGTAGTAATAAGTTGTGATGGCAGGATAGGTGGCTGGTGCAATTAAATCGTAGTTGGTGAATGTAAAGGGACTAAAGTCTTTAGTGTGCGCTCGGGTTTTACATGAGGGTATGTGTGTTACCTGTGTTAATTGTTAGTAGTGAGATATTGAGACTATGGTCTGGATAAGAAGTATAGATCTAAGTTCAACGTTCTTGTTCAGATGGCAATCTTAGGCGGTGTGCTAGGTGTGTGAGAAGAATTGATAGAGAGAGGAATGAACGTATTAGAGAGTGGGTGTGGTGTGAAGAAAGGGGGGTAAATGAGCGAATAAATGAAAGTATGTTGAGATGGTTTGGTCATATGGGAAGGATAATGAATAGTCGGTTGGTTTGAGCGAATGTATAAGTGGCGAGGTGTTGGAAACACGACGCGGCGGGGAGAACCGAAGAAAAGTGGATTGAGTCAGTACGATGTTTGAAGGAGAGAAAATATCTGAGTTTGGGTAGGGCGAGAAGAAAGGTGCAAAGCAGGAGTGAATGGCGGGGGGTTGTGAGGGGGTATGGTTGTAGGCCCACCTGGGCAGGATGAATCCCTTACAAATAGACGATCTAACGCATAGTGAGGGTCCATGCGCTGTCCCATGAAGCTTTAGGGTGGATTTTTCGACTGCGATGGGGTTCCCACTAATTTAATGGTACTAGAAGGGGGCGGTAAGGCCTGGGCTTTCTTTTCGACTTTGTCATGTTCTTCTACTGCTTTCTTTTCCGATGCCCGTCGAGCACCTTACTCACCCATTCTTGGGAAAATATAAGGAGATGAAGAAGAAGATATATATATATATATACTATATATAATATATATTATATATTATTATAATATATCTATATATATATAATATATAAATATATAATATATATATATTATATATATATAATATATAATTTTAAAATATTTTATTTTTAATAAACATAATGAATCTTAATACGCTAGCCGCCAGCAGCAACACGTTCCTCGTGAGCTACGGCCTGGGCACCGCCACAGTGTAGAGAATAGTATGGTTTCGTTAACCAGTGCTTTGATATATATATATATATATATATATATATATTATATATATAATATATAAATCTATATATATATTATATATATATATATATATATATAAATATATATAATATATATATATATATATATATATATATATAATATATATTATATATATATAATATATAATAATATATAATATATATATATATATATATATTAAGGGATGTACCGATACCAGAAAAAGAGGCCGATACCGATATAATACTATTTTTTTAGGTGCCGATACGGATACCGATACTTTAATTAATATACTAAATACACAGTAATAAGATAGAACATTTTGTGCACATGCTAGGCCAACTCAAGATTTGCATTCCTGTACAAACAAACTTCGTCATTTATATTTTCATATTTGGTTGTGCCCAAGTATTTTACTTTATAATTAAATAGTACCTTTAAGGAATAAAAATTGCAAATATAATGCTAATAATTTTTATTGTTTGTGTTTATTTATAAAATAGTCCATTTCCATTTTCAAGTAAGTATTAAACAAAGTTTAGCTACTAGCTTTTGTTTTAACATGAATTACAATTAAGATATTCTTTAACTAGTACAGATATAATGAAATAAAGTAATGAGAAGAGACCACAATTAATCAGCTGCCGAAAATTTAAAAATAAAAGAAACGCCTATTAACTTCAAACATGACATATATAAAAAATACTTCATACTTCTTTAAGATATATATCATTCAATACTAAAAATTCAAAATTCACAAATTGTGATGCAAAACATTAAGCTTTCACACTAGTAATCCTGGCGAGAGCCTTTTTCTTTTTGGGGTGTTTACATTCCTACTAACCTACACTATAAATACGATCTCTTCTCTCGATTGATGAAGGAGGTGCTCGGATAATTTATTTGCCCCACAGCACTGATAATAATAGACCTTGGCCCATTTTTCATGCCACCTGGCACCAACCTCATGAAAGGATCTCTTCTGGTAGCCAGTATTCATGTTTTCGCGTAGAAGGCCTCCAATCTTCCTCTTTCACCCCAGACTTCGTTGCTTTTGCAATTTGTAATTAGTCTTTGCTCTTGATGACGTGTCCTTTCCAGTTTTTTTCGATGACAGAGGTTCCCATGGTGTGATTCTTGAAGGGAATGAGATGTCAATGCAAATTTCGGCCATGAACTTATCAAAGTCTAACATATCCAATTCCTCATCTTCAGTAGGTTTATTTGCTGAAAAGCCACCATCGTCACTATCAGTGCTGTTGCTGTTGCCAGGGGTTGCAGATAAGGCGGCTTCCACTTCTCTGTCTCTTTTTTTTTTTTTTTTTTTTTTTTTTTTTTTTTTTTTTTTTTTTTTTTTTTTTTTTTTTTTTTTTTTTTTTTTTTTTTTTTTTTTTTGGTCAAGCGAGCAAACTCCGGTTATGCTATTTTAATGCCTTCTAAGGAGTGGTTCACCGTCGGAGGTGCCCTTCTTG
>JABUQX010085288.1:0-17500 GCA_015478945.1 Trachelipus rathkii
TATATATATATATATATATATATTTATATATAATATATATATATATAATATATATATAAAATATATATATAATATATATATATATATAATATATATATATATATAATATATATATTAATATATATAAATAATAGTATATATATATATATATAATATAATATATATAATATATATATATATAGTTATATATATATAATATAATTATATATATATACGGTATATATATATAATATATTATTATATATATATATATATATATATATATTATATATAAAATATATAATATATATATATATAATATATTATATATATATAATATATAATATATATATATATATTATATATATATATATATATATTTATTTATATATATATATATATATATCATACCTGAGAACCTTGTTGATTATAGTCATATTCTGGGTTCAATTCTTCTATCTCTTTTTCCATTTTGGAATTGTTATCCATTTTATATAGTTTAATAGAATTATATTTCAAGCAATTAATAGCAGACTATAAACAGAAAAAAAAAATTAAATCTCCGGAAGGACTCCTTTTGACTAATGATCTTGGAAAAGCTTTTAAAGTTTATTTCACTTTTTATTTTTAAATTAAAAAAAAAAAATCTGAGGGAGGACTCCTTTACGATTAATGATCTTGTAAAAGCTTTTAAAGTTTATTACAACTCGCCTTGACCTTTTTATGTTAACACACACGGGTATATATTATCTTTGAATGGTCTTGTTCCACGTTAAAATACTTGAAATAAGTTGTAGGCTGTGACATCTCTGAATTAACTGTAGTACGGTAATATCAAAAAATATTTGAATAAATATTTTTACAGAACAACCGAGGCCAAACATCCTCCCACCCCTGATTCTACTCAAATTTGGTTTATATCGTGAATTTTGGTCCAGAATTAATTTCTGAAATAGTAAGGTCAATTGAACCATAGGTTCATAAATTGTGACCTCATCAAATTTGAAGTCAAGATCTGACCTCTCCATTTTTGACATTCCATAACTTTTAAAAAGAAAAGTTACAAATAAAAACATTCTTCATATAGTGTAAAATGAAATCTAGCACTCAATAAAAGTAAGCAAAAAAGGAGGAAATCCAAAGGGAAGGTAGCTAAGAAAGTAGGGACGCGTGCCAAACCCTGTCAAAAGCCTTAGATATGTCAAGGGCTACCACACAAGGCTCCCCATAGACCCTAAGGGCAGAAGACCATAGATCAAGTGATATATATATATATATATAATATATATATATATATATATATATATATATATATTATATAGTATTATATAATAATAATATATATTATTATATATATATATATATTATATTATATATAATATAATATTATATATATATATATATAATTATATATATATATTATATATATATACTAAATATATATAATAAATATCTAAATATAAATATAAAAAATAGCATAGATAATTAAAATATAAATAAATTATAAAAACTTTTAATTTTTTAATAAAAACATGATAAAAATAGCCATTGCGAGCCATGAGCCACAAGCCACATTAGAATGGTCTGCGAGCAACACGTTGCTCCGCAAGTATGGGTTGGGCACTGCGTGCTAATGCAAATATTAAAAAGTCATGTCAGCCCATGGACTGCTAATTTCCCTTACATTGAATCAATGGAGTCCGACACAATCGGTGGACACCATATCACTAAAGCTTATTTGAGATCGTGAGACTTAGGACGACCCTTAAATGCCCAGCACTGCCACAGAACCCATTTTGGAAAAAAGTGGAATTACCCAGGTACATTAAATGTTGCTGTGACTCGTGGTAATTAAAGCATGATTATATAATAAACTTTATACGTATGTATACATACCTTACAAAAATATTACTTTTATACCTTCTTGTTCTTTCTTGATTACATGTATTTTGGGTTTTCAAAATATTACCCTTGTATAATATTAAATTTAAAAAATTTTAATAAAATTTTTTTGAAAAAGGAAATTTAAATTTTTCATATTATAATTCATTTTGTTTTAAATAATTTGGTAATAGTAGGGCAGCAGGGGTTCACCCCATTTTAGAAAAAATCATAGGAAATAGGCCTACTGCATATAAAATAATCAATGAATCTCCTTAGCACTTAAAAAAAAAATCAAGCTAAGAATAATACTAAAAAAACATGCAAAATTATTAAAACTCCATTAGGATTTTCTTATAAAAAAAAAATAAATATTTGAAAATCACATGATATAGGCCTACTCTAAAAAAACGATAAGGAAGTAGGATAAGAAGCCAGATCTCTCAAAGTAGTTAAATTTCGACTAGGCTTTCTTATTAAAAAAAAATTAGTGGGCCTCATGCTCGTTTATGGCCATCCTAGTTCAGGTAATGATAAGATTTTTAAGTATACATAGATTTTCTATGTATATATACCTAATAAAACTTATCATAATCTAATGGTAATAGTAGACTAGAGGGGTGTCATCCCGATTTTATGGAAAATCATAGGATATACTCTATATATAAATTTTACATCTAAAAAAAAATAATAATAAGAATAGTGAAAATAAAATCGGCAATCTCTTTAGGAAACGAAGTTCCAGCAACTCAAAGTTGCTAAAATGAACTTGGAATTTTCTTTAAAATAAAAAAAGCTATTAGTAGAATCACATTCGTAGTTGGTGAAAATCACAGGATATAATATAAAATATACTTCTAAATTGAATAATAATGAAAATAGTTAAAACAAAATGATTTAAAAAACCAGGTGGAATAATTTTAACTACTTCATCAAATTAAAAATATTTCCCATAGGCTTTATAAAAAATTAGTGGGCCATCGTGCTTGTTTTCGGGCCATCCTAGTTCAGCTTATGATAAGATTGCTAAACTATACATACATAAATTTTCTCTGTGTATACCTAACAATAATTTATCATACCTTACCTAGAGGGCCTGAAAATGAGACCTAACCTTGATGGATCAAAAAATAAAAAGAATGTGAGTTTAAATAACTTAGGGAGGATATTTTCTCTTCTGTTACCGATACTTTTTTACCACTTCTAGATATTCATTCACTTATATTTTAGATATATGCCTTGATTTTTATTAAAATCGTGGGTGACACCCTTCTGCACTACTACTATTACAAATATTTTTTGGTAATAGTAGCGCAGCAGGGTCAGACATAACACAACTCACCAAATTTACACACGATATACTCAGAAAAAAAATAATGTAAGAATAAAAGAAAAATAAATGTGATAGTCATCTAGGAAAATAAAAACGTTAACAAGCTCTCAAATAGGATTTTATAAAATAAAAAAAAATTAAAAAAAAATTATAATCACAGTAACCACAGAATATACTCTAAAAACAATAAAATAATGAAGCATAAAAAATATAAAAGATTAATTACAATATTGGAAAAAAGTTACAGCCTCTCAAATTTTTAAAATCTTTCCATAAGTTTTTTTTCTTTTTCTAGTTCAGGTTTTGATAAGAATCAAGTATACATATGATTATTCTTGTGTTAACAAAACAAAAACATATCATAACCTGAACTAGAGGGTCTGAAATGATATCTAACCTGAATGGATCAAAAATGAAAAGTCTATGAGTTTCAACAACTTGGAGAGGCTTTAACTTTTTTTCTAAAGAGACAACCACGTTTGTTTTTTCTATTCATTATTATATTTTGTTTAGGTATATCCTTGTGAATTTTATAAATAATCGGGGGTGAATAAAAAATACACTAAACAAAGAATTATTAATTAATAATACCAATTGTAAATAAAAAGTTATAATAAGTTTAATACTAATGACTGTTAAATATTGATGAGTGTTTGAAAATAAAGTTACACATAAATAAATAAAAAAATAAATTGAAGTTACTAAGTAATATTTTAAATAGAGCACCACCTCCCAAAAAAAAAACTACTGTAATATTAGTAGGTCCAGTGTTTTACTCTGGTCATGTAAATACTGTATTAAACTATAAACATTTATAAAATATTTGGTATGTAAAAACAAAAATTCCTTCAAGTTCCTCCTATTACAAATTGAAGTACAATTTAAGTTATATTTTCAATAAAATAAAATTAAAAAAAAGTAAAAGCTGCACAAAGAAGGGTGTATGAAAGGTGGAGTGGAAATCGTATAGTGGATAAAAGAATGCATTGTCGAAATACAAGCCGTTTTCCATTTTTGCATTTGTGCTAACTCTCGACCCGAAATGCTAATCCAGTTTTAGCAGAAATAAACGGGCTTAATCGAACGATTGTTTACAAAAATTTGTCGAATAACACGCTGTTCTGGATGGAGCACTAGGATTTTTGAAAAAAACCAAAAAAAAAGAAAATAACAACAAAATTTTTTTATACAAATAAAATGATCAACTATTGTATGGAGTTTATCGATAATTGAGAGAAGCAAATCAGATTTAACTAAATTCTACCACGATGAAACATTCATCATCACCACGCCGCCATCCTGTTTATTTACATTTGTTCGTTAGGAGCAATTTTCCTTAAATTCAGTAAGACACGGGGGAATAAAAAATATACTAATAGATTGAAAATCAGTGTATATTAAAACTGAAAAAATTTTCTAAGTTCAAAAAAAATTTCTAAGTTCAGTAAAGTTAAGTTATAATTACAAGTTTTTATAAAGAAATTCTATGGTGGCAAGCTTCTGGAATTATGCCAGAAGCTTGCCACTAAACAATTTTCTTAAAAAACAACTTTTCTGAACAGAAATTTTTTTGAACTTGAAAGAAATTTTTTTCAGAAAATATACACTGATTCAAATATAGAATAATACCACCACGGGAAATAGCAACCTTACATAATTTAGGAAATTCCTTACGTTTGGTTAGCATTTTCCTAAATTTGTGCTTAAAATTTGACAAAATGGAACGCAACTTTAGCATTTTCCTAAATTTCGTTAGCAAAAGTGCAAAATCGAAAACGCCACTAAAAGTAGTTTTCGTTTTTGCATTTGTCCTTACGAAACGTAAGAAATGCTAAAGTTTGCGTTCGTTTTTGTCAAATTTAGTACAAATTTAGGAAAATGCTCACCAAACGTAAGAAATTTCCTAAATTCTGTAAGGTTGCTATTTCCCGTGTTTGCCGAATTTAGGAAAGTGCTTATGAAAAAGTATAAACAAGCAAGATGGCGGGGTAGAGGTCCGTTTGATTTGATGAATGTTTCATTCATAAAATTAGCTTTAAATATAATTTCTTCCAAATCGATAAACTCCATCACAATAGTTGACCAACTAGTTTGTAATATAAACCATTTTATTTTTTTTATTATTCCTGTTTATTTCAAAACCACGTGCTTCATAACAACAGCTGATCAAAATATGTAAGCAAACGTTCGTTTATGTACAAAATTCGTGCTAAAACTGGATTAGCATTTCTTATCGAGCGTAAGCACGTGACAAAAACGATAACGGCTTTAGTTTCAGCTGTCGATAAATCGATATCCCTAAAACTGTGGTGCATATGAAATACAAGCACATGTGACTAGCTATTATTATTATTATTATTATTATTATTATTATTATTATTATTATTATTATTATTATTATTATTATTATTATTATATTATTTTTATGAAAATCACAGGATATAAGATGCGTTTCCAGAAGCCCGACTGCAGCCCGGGTGGGCACACAGGCGCACATGCATCGTTTCCAGAGCCTGTTTGCGCACTTCTACGTCACATAAAAACGTCACAGCGAGGAGCCCGTTTGTTAAATCCTCGATTTCGGAATTAATAAACGGCTGCGGAAGATACTTTGTTTATAAACAAATCTTTTTACAAAACATGTGTCGGAAATGAGTTGCCAAAATTTTTTAATATTTTAGTTAACTTTTGTATTAAGGATACTAATATATCGTATCATTTCATAAAATAGATACATATAAGTATAAGAGCATTGTTTACAATTGCCAGCTGATCCGACAGGCACGCTCGGCCGTTTCCAGGTACTCAAATTTCCTGCTCTCTGATTGGTTAATGTAATTATTTTCAATTCGAAGCGTTTCCGAGTCGATTTTGCACATGGGCTGCACTCAGGCTTCTGGAAACGCAGCTATAGTTTCCAGAGCCCGATTGCGCACTTCTACGTCACAGTCAGGCGTCCGTTGTTAAATCCTCGATTTCGGGAATTAATAAACGGGCGGGCTGAGCGGATGAATACTTTGTTTACAAACAAATCATTTTACAAAACATGTGTCGGAAATGGCTTGCCAAATTTTTTTTAAATATTTTAGTTAACTTTTATTTTAAGGGTACTAATATATTGTATCATTTCATAAAATAGATACCTATAAGTACAAGAGTATATTATATATTAATATTTAGTGATATTTTAATAGCATATTTCAGTACGTACATTTATTAGGCCACACCCAGGTATTATTTTGTAAGGAGTATGGTTGCCGAATTTTGGAAAATGCTTCTGAAAAAATGTAAGCAAACAAGATGGCGGCGTAGAGGTCCGTTTGATTTGATGAAAGTTTCAACCCCACCCCCCCCCCCCCCCCTCATAAAAATTATTCTTTTAAATCTAAATTTTTTCCTTTCCAAATCGATAAACTCCATCCTTCAAATAGTTTTGTATCTAGGAGTTTATTAGCGTAATATAAACCATTGTGTGGATTCTTTTTTTTTCTTTTATATGGGGCTGGGTTGTATGTCCGATAAACTCATTGGTGGGGTGCTCTGTTAGCGATTCACATATCAGCTGATTCAAATATATATTTTGTAATATCATTATCTTTGTGGTGTCGTTATTTATTTGTATCATTATCGTGCGGTGAAGTATATTGGATAATTTTTATTTTTGCATTTTTTTTTTCTTTTTTATCTTTTTTAGATGGTCGTGATTATAAGGGTATACTTTAGTTTTTATATTGTGTTTAATTTTGGGTATTGTGGGGTTTTATTTTATTGATTTCCTGACATTGGGTGATTTTGAGCTCTTTTTTTGTTTTTTATCTTTAATCTAAAACTTGTAATAGGAGTGGAGGGAAATTCTTCGTACAATAATTAAGTGAAAGCGTGGTATTGTTAACATGTGGGGAAGAATCCTTTCCTCTGGAAGCTGGTGGTGATAGCCCACATACCCTTACTTTAAGTAGAAATTGGCGTATCCTTAAAAGTGGGTAGGGCTGTGGGAGGAGGAGAAACCGCAAGAGAAGGGGTGGTTGGGGGGGATGCCTCGCTTGCTATAAGGTAGATTTGTTTAATTCAGTTTAGTGAGGTGGGGGCGCATAGTTTGCTCAGCGAGCCTAATGGATCGCTATTTCTTTCTCTTGTGATAAGGGGATATCGAATAATAGTTTCTTGCTCTATTTAAGCTGAGTTCTTTAATTTACTCTTAAGCATTTTTTGTGATACCTAGACGTTTTTTTACATGTGCTGTTCTCGATCTAATATTCCCTGTGGGCATACTCTATTTCGAGGTAAAGCCCTACTTTAGTGCGGTGAGGTGTGCCTGAGGCTGAGGTATGGCATTTTAGGTTTGGCCTAAGACTATGGTCAATCATCTCCGAAGAGCTACGATTGTCGGTTACTTGTTTCTTTTCTTATATCTTTTGTGTGTGTTTTTTTCTCTTCTTCCGAGGTATATTCTATATTTCTGTTTTATTCTCGCTAGGATATCCCACGCGAGATGAGCGTGTACCCTGTGCTTTCAACAAATGCTGTTGGTCAAGTTGATTGCGTCTTTGGCTCAATGTCGCATACGAGTAGAAATATCCTTTGAAACCGTGCGAAAACAAAGGGTGTCTGGTCGTTCGATCTTGTAGTGCACGAAGAGCTCTCTGTGAGTCAGAAAAATTGCATACTGGTGAGCGCATGATCTAGAGGTCAGAATGCCTGTTAAGCGAGCCAACGTGCAGGCGTATGAGGTCTAGTATTAAGGAGAGTGTTAGATTTATTAAGTGAGTTTTTTTGTCCTGTGTTAATATATCCGTGTTCTCGATTGACAATTCTACACCTTCCCTTCCGACTCGTGTGCAGCTTTGGTAGATTTTCTCACCGACTCCGATTTCGGTGGTGCTCTCTTGGATGTTAGATAGGTGAAGGATCCGGTTTAATCTTAGCACATTCGATAGGTAACAGGCAAAGATACAACCGGGAGTGAGGAGAGAAGGTAGACATCATGCTGTAGTTTATTTGTATATTGTAACAAGCAGCCCGCAAAGGAATGTGGTTATGAAATCGGAAGACCGGCTAATATACCTTCATGCAATAGCTCATTAGTTTTTTTTGTGCATAGTATTACGATGGGTATACCCTCTGCTTACTCATGGAATAATTCTTAGTCCTGGATTAATGTGTTGAATATTGAATTTAAGAATTTCTTATTTGGTTTATTATTGTTCCCTTGATTTTTTTTTTGTTTTGTTGTGGAGAGATGTATTATTATGAAAAGAACAATATTAGATAATATTTTCTGAATGTATATATTCGGTCGGTTAGTTTTTTTGGTAGGTGTTTGTGATATTTTTTTGGTCCGTTTTATATCAGGGTTGATTTGGCTAATCAGTTAAGACATTTGATAAGGCATTTTGCTATATTTTTTTTTTTTTGTGCTTTGCGTGGTGGACATTAACTTTTTTTTGGTTTGTTGGTGTTTGGTTGTGTCCAATAGGTAACTTGGTCATCAATCATGATATTTTTTTGAACAATTTGCTTTGTCTACTGGTAGTATGGCCAATTGCATGGCTGCATCGGTGTGTTGTGGATACGCTGCTATGGGAGAGTTCCATTAGTGCTTCCTCTGGAGTTATATAGTTTGTCGATTCCCTTTTTTTTATAAAAGTATAAAAATTTCATGGACAAACTTTTTGTATTTAAGGGTTTAGGGATAATATAGAAGTATTTAGTTTAAAAGTTTGGTTTATAGGTGGAGGTGTTAAACTTATATCTGCTCCAGTATGTAGAATTTAAGATTTTGAATGTATCTTTTCGTACTAATATTTGTTTTTGTGCGGGCTTGTTTTAAAACATTCTTTTATTTTTTTCTTGGTCCTGCTAAGGATATGTGAAGGTATAGATTTTTATTGTGCAAGGTTTAGGTACTGATATATAGATGTGTGTCTTTAAAAAAAATATTTGTCTCATGAAAAACATACTCCTTTTGTCTGTTGTTATTTTGGTGGAATAAATTCTAAATGATTGTATTTGCTTGGATTAGATTCTTATTGAAGGGACTTTTCTCGTATATGCTGTGTGCCTTTGGATATCGATTTGTTTATTTTTGATTAATAGGAGATAAATATGTCTAATCCTTTGCTATAAATACATTTGGCCTAATTAACTGAATTTTTTTTTTCTCAAATTGTATATTGATTTGAATTTTTCAACTTCAACGCAATAGACTGAATTTTTTTTTTTTTATACATATTAAATTCCTTTTTGTTTGCATTAAATACCAAGAATGGTCTTTGTGATTTTGATCTAGTTGATTTTTTGTAATCATTTTTATGTTGAATTACTTTCCATTTCTTCGCATTTTGGCTGGGGTATGAATGCTGGTGTACATTATCTTTGTTGGACTCGTGGTGTCATCTGCTAACACTTTATGAGGGAATTATTATGGAGGATGTTTTTTCACTCAATTTTCGTGGGCTCTCAGCTCACAATTCATTTTCTTAGATATTTAGGGGGTTGTGTCTGCAGGATCTTCTTTTATTTGCATTTATTTTTATTGTAATTATCATTATTATGATAATTATATTTGAATTAGGGAAGTTTTTTTTTTGGTGGGCTCGGGGTCATTGTGTAAGTCATTACCAATGGTTCTGGTATGGCATTGGGTTACTCCAATGGTTTCTCATCCATTAATCCATGTAATTCTATGTGTAGTCAATCATTATTCTCGATGGGTATAAAATATGGTTCTCTTTGGGTGGGTTTCATTATTTTGTAACTAGTGGGTCTTTGCCAATGACAGGTTGACTAATCTGGGTGGATAAAATAAATTAAATTTAAAAATTAGCTCGGGCTTTTATGCACTGGAGCTGAGATCTGTTGCTCACGCTATCAGACTTTGCCCTGGGCTTGGTGTTTTTTTGTATGTTGCCCTGCTCCGCGAATCTTGTGTAATAGAATTCTCAGCCATTCTGTAGGGATAAGTGGAAGAGTTTTTTCATTAATTCGACATTTGTGAGTTGTGTGAGTTAGTTTTTTTCCATATTATGCTGTTGCGTTTTGCTCTTAATAGTTTGTTTCCCTTTGTGATACTATTCATGTTATTACTTGCCACTCTTTTTTGCACCACATGGTTAAATAACTTCCACATTTTTCCTATGCGTAAGTAAGTGTTTTTTTTTCAAACTTCTTGGTTTGCCCATTTAAAGCTACATCTCATAACAATTTAAATAAGTTTTTTTAAGGTTTAACATATATTATACTCATTGTGTAATTTCTAATAGGTCTTTTTTCCAATTACTTTCATTAGTTCCTGGTATTTCGTGTCTAACTATTTAATTTCATGGGGTTTTTTTTCTATTATCTCTCTCTTGTCTTGGATTATGGGAGCGTATTTTTTATTGCCTCTATTTTCTTCGGGGTGTTCCAACCTCTAGGGACCTAAGGATGAGGGGTGATTTTTCTGTTTTACTCCTCTCGCTTTCATCACCTCTCTCCTGGAACCATTGTTTGTCCCGTATTAGTACCTTGGTGTATGAATTAAGCATTTTCTGTTTTTTTAAATTTTTCTTGGTTTTCTTGTTGTAGATTAATTAGAGCTATCACTCTTTTCTAGAACATTTATTGAAATTATATTTTTAGGTATTTTGAGGAATGTGTTTTAATGTGTGAACTATATGGAGAATTGTGTTTTTGTGTTTAGAGAGGAATAATGTTTGCATTGTGATGTTGGAGAGCTATTTTTTATAGAGAGATGTTTCTTGACTCTAGGTGGTGAGTGATTTAGTATGGTTTGTCTTCGTTAAGTTTTTGTTTATGAAGATTGGTCATTCTCTAGTTCGTACTCATGATAATTGTAACTATTATTACTCTTTTTTTATTTATTTTTTTTTTTTTTTTTTTTTACGTTTTGCTTTCTTTACAACTCGTTTAGGAGCTGTTATTAATTTGTTTCTTGATGATATAAGTACCTTTGTATCCCATCGTATATGGAGGTCATTGTTGTTGGTCTCTTTTTCAATGTGATTTTCTCATTAGATTCTATTAGATTGCATCTCAGAACATTTAAAATAATTTATATTATTTTGAATGTATTAAGTCATGTGGACCTTTTTAATTCCTTCAGTGATTGCATTCCATAGCTGCAATCAGAAGCATTTTTAATATATATGTGGTTTTACCTTTTTCATTGCGTTACGCATATGTAATTTTAAACTCTTGCTTTGATTACATTTCCATAGCTTATACTCTCTGAACATTTTTAAATAATTTTTTATATTTGGTTTGTTTAATTAAATGGTCCTTTAGTTTATTGTCGACTTCAATGGTGGGAATTTTGTTGGAATTTCTCGTTACATTCATAATTGCATTCAGAATTGCATTCGTTTATAATTAATTTTTCTCTTTTTTTTCTATGTATGGACAGCATGTGTCCTTACGTGATAGTTTACTCGTTATAAGTTTGCATTCAATCGTTGGTCTTCATCTTTCAGAACTATTGTTTTAAATTATGAGTTGTTAATTCACGTTTGTTATACATTTAGAGGTTTATAATTGATTTCGTAATTGCATCTGCTATTAGCTGACATTACTCAGCAGTATAAGTTTCGAAATTATATTTTTATATTGTTTTGCGTGATTAGGAGGTGTGCATGTGTATGGATGTTATCTAATATCAACTTTTTTAGAGATTTTATTGGTTCATAGCTGCTTGGATTCTGGGAACATTTAAATAATTTTAAATTTCCCTCTAGTTGTTTATAGCATGTTGTATAGTTAGAATCGTTGCTGGTTGTTTGCTTATTACTGTGCAGTAGGGGCACTTCTTACGGATCATTTAAATAATTTGTGAGTATGTTTCGTATATTGTTAAGAGATAGGGTGGATTTTGTAGTTTAGACTTTTTTCTGCATTTGAAGGATTTCAGGAGCTGCATCTCAGACATTAAATAATTTTATGTTTGCATGATTAAGCATGTGGACTTTTAATTGGTGTTTCGCGTTACATTCATATATTTTTGCAGTCTCGTCAGAACATTTAAATAATTTTAATCTTTCTCTATGTTTATGTTTAGTTCAGGTTTGTGTGTTTTTGTATAGGGGTTTCCTTTTCTGATTTGTCATTCATAGTTTGCCACTCTGATTAACATTTAAAATAATTTTACTTTCCGCATGTATTTATTAGCATTTGTGGTTCTTTTTTCGCTAAGTTTTGGCTTTTTATATTAACTATTTCAAAGTCTGACTCACAACTTTAATAGTTTATATTTTATATATTTTTCTCATTGATTATATGGCATTGTGATTTTTCATCTTACGCTTCTGTGCATTATGTATTCATAGCTGCAATTAAGAGCATGTTAATGATTTATTTTTATTCTTCTTTTCTTTTATTGTTTTTACTCTTGCATGTTTTATGCTTTTAATTTTTTTCCTCTTTTATTATTATCTATAATTATTATTATTATTTGGAAACTTTTTAATTTTTAATTTTTTTCATATTGTCCTAGTGATTATGATAGTGGTATATTATTGAATGTCTCTCTTTGCGATACACGTATATTTTCGTTGTTAGTACATGGCTCTCACTGATATCTATTGTCTATATATATCTATTTATATTGTGGCAATTGATTTTTAATTCGATTGTGTAAAGGTTTTAAGTCTCCTTTTGGATTGATTTTTTGGATTCCGGATTTGCTTTTACATTCTCAGATACATTTTTATATATTATACGTGTATGCATGGTTATAATTTCCCATAGTTTTTAGTTCCTTTATTATTATTTACGGAGGTGTGTTTGTCTGCTATTCTGATATAATTTATTTATTTTTTGTTTTTTTGTTTTTTATGGATTTTTATGCTTATAGTCTGATATTTTATGAGCAGGATGTACATTTTTAAGGTTGTATTTTTACTGGATTTTGGATTTTCATAATGATTAACATTTATTTTATGGGTTTTATTAGGTGTTAAGTACTTGGTCCATTATGCAAGTACCATGAGGTGACTTATTTTTAATTCTTCTCATACTCATTTTTCTTTACAATGATTTTAGCATTCATATAATTTGTCAATCAGCATAGTTTTGACTCTCTCAATTTATTTTATTTGTTTCAATTTTTTTCTTGCTCATGTGTCACTGATGTTTGAGGTCTGTTTCTTAATAAATTATTATCTTGAGTCTATGATATCTTTTTCATCTCCCCAACATCGCAACACCAAGACGGTCCTTTTCAAAAAACTAAATAAGTGAAATAAAATTTTGGTTATTTATGAATTTATAATAAATATTTATTATTAATTTTTCTACATTCTATTATAACTTGTAAAGAATAGAATAATTGGTCTCATTACTTTCTATAGAGAAATATATCTCTTTTTAAAATTCCAACATAACTATTTCTAAATAGTTTTGAAAAAGCTGCAACATTAATATGATCAGTCGGTGATATTTCTAAATGGATTCATGTACTTCCAATTATGAACAAAACTTGTAAATAATATTACTTTGAAAAACATAAACAAGACCCAGTATCAAATGGTGTATACCGAAGTTGAAATTTTTTATAGAATTCCTCTTACATTTACGCCTGTTCTTTTTCATAAATTTTTCTCTTTTGTAGCTAATATTATTATTAATGATAAAAACGATCATTTACAGACATCATTACAATAATGAATTAGTGTGATTAAATAATATTAAAGCCCTGCGCTTCAGATACCCAATCTCTTCTATGGGTACTATCCAGTAACATTAATTTTTTTTGGCTCCTAGTCTTATCAATACTCAAGGATTTATAATTTGATATTATATTAATTTAAATTTATCATTATCATTGAGTGTTTATATTATTTGATGCTGCTTTTTTGGAATATTATTTTTTTTGTCAAACGATCTTTTCCTAAAAGTTTAGTTATAGTATTATGCAATAAGCTATACTGAAGACTAATTCAACTTCTTAGTTTGCTTAGATTATATGGTGTCCGATAATATTTGTTTATTTTTCTACTCCTGTATGTTTGCGTTGTTGTTGTTTTTCGTCTCCGCTTGTCTCGTTACTGTTTTTTTATTTAAAATATAATCAGTGAATTCATAAGCAGTATTTAATCAATTAATTAATTTGTCGCTTAATTCATACAATCGCTACCTTTTTTTTCTTTTTCCGATATAATTTATAGGATATAAATAACTATCTTATTTTCTTGGGTTCTTCTCTAAAACAAAGTAAAGAAAATTTATCGAAAAAAACAAATAACTAAAACCTGTACTATAATATTAAAGTTTTCATTTTATTTAGGTAGTTAAGAGAATAAATAAATAGAATGATGTGTATTTGGATTGCCGTATTAATCGTTAACGTTAACTGTCTTTAAAATATGTTGTTGTTTTTCGGGTCTTCTTGACTTAATATTGGGTTTCGTGGTAATCTTTTTTTTCAGGCTCTTGTGGACTGGTGCTTGCGGAGCGCTAAGTGGGTCCTCGCTTTTGCTCACACTTCTTCGCAGTTTTTTTCTTTACGCTTCTTTTGGACATAGTTTTCTTTTTTAAGTATGCTATTAACTCTGAAGAAGTCTTTATTGCGCGCAGGTTATTGACATCATTCATTTGTGACTTTCTATATTAATGAATAGTATTTTCATTTTTCTATCAGCAATATTAACTCTTTTAGCAACAAGTGACTCTTCTAAACAGTTTTTTCTTGTTTATGTACAATTTGTTTGTTTGTGTTGGAGAATACCTCTTTCTACATTTAGTAGCATTGGTCTATTGAATATTAAGATGAAAGAAGGTGGCAGTGTTCACAATGTTTTCTTGTGGCTTGGTTCTTTTTGAAATGCTGTAATTTTTTTATAAAAAGATGTGTCAATGGTGAAAGAGTTGATCGGAGGTCCATAGCTTCTTAGAGGATCAAATATGGTTGTTACAAGAATTTTTCTAATGGACATTGAGGGAAATTTAGATTTATCAAAATAGTTCATATCCTCTTTGATTATATATTCTAGACACGGTGCTGCGATGCATTTAATTTCAGGCTTTGATCAGGTGGAATGAATTTATTTTCAACACACACATTAATTCTTTCAGAGTTATTAGAAAGTTATTTATCCTTTTTCGGTGACAAATCTCAACTTTATAATGCCTCTTTTGTTGGGGAATAAATTTAATTTGAGGACTTACTTTATTTCTATCTAACTTTCCTGGTTAAGTATTGCAAGATCATATTCCCTTCATAATTCTTCTCTTATAATTTTTAAAATTTTCTTGGAAGTATTTATGGATAAAACATTACAATACAGTTTCTTCTTTTTGTGCTGTTATTTGATACAGGCTTTTATATTTCTTCTGCAATTTGATTGTATAATTTTTTTTTTATCTTTAAATTTAAAATTTCATTTAAAACTTTTGTATCGTCTGAACATTAAAATGTTCTGGTTTTAAAGTAATTCTGTTTTTTTCATTAAAGTTTTTTAACTAAGTGACCTGAGATCTATCATAACTATATGATATGTGGTTGATTCATACGGGTTCTTTTCACTGATGATTTACTTTCAATTAGAAATTCTTCCTAACGACTGAGCTTTAGTCTGCTTGGTAAAAACTCCATACTTTGCATGTAAAAGGAGTCTCTTTTTTAAGAGATAGTTGATTTTTCATCCTTCCAAACACATTTTAATTTTTCACCAATTCCCCAACTTCTTCCACGTACTTTCGAAGTCTTGGAAGCAATTTCTGATGGCTGTGGTTGTTGTGGTGTTCATATTACTAGGTTTTTTAACCATCTTGTACAAACAAAATTTTATTGCGATGTTGAAACTCTTCAGAGGCCTGTTTATTTTCCACTGTTTATAGTTCTCTTTTCTTACTGTAAAATTCGTTAAATTAGAAGTTATATTATAGAAAGCCCTTAAGTATTCTAAATAAATCCCACTTGGTTTGTTTGTTTAGCTTTAATGTGAACACGTATTTTTGAGAGGTTTCATATGAACTATATAGTGTTCAAAGTGTAGCTATCATCAAATTATCATCAACCTTTGGTAGGAGTTCGGACAGGATTGTATTATAATTCTGCTTTTTCAACTCAAAGACACACATTTTTATCCCTAAGTTGACATTAGTCCATCCATTAAAATACTTTGGTGTGGGCAGAGTTTAGATGAGGTATACAGCTGTTACCATGGGAGCCCTGCTTTAAGTACTTTTTCTAAATAGATTTTCTCAAGTCGTGTCGTAAGTAGAAACTGAGAAGTGTAAGATTTAATATGGGTTTTATGAGAGACTTCTCCCGTAGTAATTTATAGTTCTTTCTTTTTTGTTATAATACTTCCCATGTCATTTATTCTCATGTTTTTTTTGTATGTTTCTTTTGCTGCTCATTTTTATAAGACTCAAGTGCATTAATATGAGGTTGATATAGCAGATGAAGGTATCGTCTCATTACAACTCTTGCATTTTTGGCTTTGATGTGTTCAGGTAATTAAGTGAGCTCGTGATAACAACATTTATTCGAAAATTTATTAGAGTGGATAAGTTTATCTTGTCTCTCACAATTCGAAAGGACTTGTGTAGCTTAATCTGCTGTTAATCAGATTGAATATATTTATTTATAAGTTGTGTTTTTGCAAAATCAGAAGCTCTATTGGAAATATGAGCTTGATTAACAGGCAAACTCAACATTATTTCAGCTTTCCTGTTTTACATTTTTTTTTGCTCTTCTTGCTATAAGAGACGGATGGCCATATTGTAGATTTATTTCCTGTTGTAATTTGGAGCTTGGTTTTGGTTGTGTTCCCTGTTATATATCAAGAAAGCTTGTACGGAGGGATGGATTCCGTTTTGCAACTGTTTAGGATTTTTATTGATATCAGTACTGTTTTTTCTATGTTAGCTTTAGTTGGTTGCTTAACTATAATTTGTTTGTTTCGGATCACATGTCGGCGAGCTGGATTTTTAAAGCAGTTTAGTGATCTCGTGGTTGTTTTTTGCCTTACGTTTGCATGACTTAAATGGATCATTGTTTTGCCATATATTTGGGATTAAGACAAAATTTTCGTTTTGTTCAGTAGTTATGCCCACAAGCGTAATTGTCCGATTTCGCTTCTTCTGGAGTCTCATTTTGGACCTAATTACTGGGGATGCAGAGTGGGTCCAGCCATTGGTTTATAATAAGTTTGGGGCTTTATATATAGTTTTTGGTGCATCTACTTATATTTGTAAATATTTATATAATACAAATTAATTCTTAATTCTGGAAAATAAAAGAGAATTAGTTAAATGGGCTGATACTGAGCAGATGAATAAATTTTAATAAAAATAATATAAAAGATT
>JABUQX010085289.1:2500-57214 GCA_015478945.1 Trachelipus rathkii
AAGTTTCCACAAGATTAGCAGCCACCACCATGGTGACTGCAAAAGAACCACTGCCATGTTACGACGAAGGACAATTTTTTGATGCGTTACGATTGAGCCATCTCCAACCCAAAAAAGTTGGTTTCAAGAACAGTTATAAAGCCACCGAGCTCCCCTTCAAGGGCGACATCACCAAGGTGTCCAGCCTGTCCTATCTCTCGTTCCTTATATGTAAGATGTAATACATTGGCATAATAATCGGCTATTATATAATATTTAAAGAAAGAAGCATATAATGCAGAAGTAAAGAATTTTTAACTGCCTTCTCCGGGATTGAATCCACCTGCGCCATGTTGCGATGAGGACAATATAACCCGGCGCTTAATGCGATTGAGGCTCATCCTCCCCCAACAAATGTTGGATTCAGAACATATTATAAAGCAACCGAGCTCCCTTCAAGGCGACATCACCAGGTGTCCAGAGCCTGTCCTATCCCCTCGTTCTTTCTATTGTAGATGTTAAATATTGCAAAATAATCGCAATTATATAAGATGTTAAAGATAAGAATCATATAATGAGAAGGTAAGAATTAACTGCCTTCTCCGGGATTGAACCCCCGCCATGTGGCGACTGAGGACAATATACCGGTGCGTTACGTGATTGAGCCATTCTCCAACCCAAAAAAGTTGGATTCAAGAACAATTTTAAAGCAATCGAGCTCCCATTCAGCGACATCCACCAGTGTCCAGCCTGTCCTATCATTCGTTCTTTATATTGTAGATGTTAAATATAGCATAATAATCGCAATTATAATAATATGTTAAATAAGAACATATAATGAGAAGGTAAAGAAATTAACTGCCTTCTCCGGGATTGAAACCACGCCATGTGCGACTGAGGAACAATATACCGTACGCGTTAACGAATGAAGCCATACCTCCAACCCAAAAAAAGTGGATTCAAGAACAATTATAAAAAGCAATCCGAGCTCCTTCAAGGCGACATTCAACCAGGTGTCCAGCCTGTTCCCTTCTCTCGTCCTTTTAATATGTAGATGTTAAATATTGCATAATAATCGCAATTATATAAATAGTTAATAGAAGAACATATAATAATGAGAAGGGAAAGAATTAACTGCCTTCTCTCGGATTGAACAACCGCCATGTTGGCGACTGAGGACAATATACTCGGTGCGTTACGACTGAGCCATCCTACAACCCAAAAAAGTTGGATTCAAGAATCAATTAATAAAGCAACCAGGACTCCCTTCAAGGCGACCATCAAAACCAGGTGTCGCAGCCCTGTCCTATCTCTCATCGTTCCTTATATTGTAGATGTTAAATATTCATAATAACGCAATTATATAATATGTTAAAAGAAGAACATAATAAATGAGGGAAGGTAAAGAATTACTGCTTCTCCGGGATTGAACCACCGCCCTGTTGCGACTGAGGACAATATACCGTCGGCGCGTTATCGATTTGAGCCATCCTCCTCAACCCAAAAAAGTTGGATTCAAGAACATTATAAAGGCAACCGGAGCTCCCTTCAATGGCGACATCAAATCCAGCGTGTCCAGCCTGCGCTATCTCTCGTTCCTTATATTGTAGATGTTAAATATTTCATAATAATCGCAATTTGATAATATGTTAAAGAAAGACACATATAATGAGAAGGTAAAGAATTAACTGCCTTCTCCGGGATTGAACCACCGGCCACGCGATTATTATGCATATTTAACATCTACAATATAAGGAACGAGAAAAAGCAGCTGGACACCTGGTGATGTCGTCTTGAAGGGAGCCGGTTGCTTTATAATTGTTCTTGAATCCAACTTTTTGGGTTGGAGGATGGCTCAATCGTAACGCGCCGGGTATATTGTCCTCAGTCGCAACATGGCGGTGGTTCAATCCCGAGAAGGCAGTTAATTCTTACTCTTCTCTATTATAGTTCTTTCTTTAACGTATTTATATAATTGCGATTTATTATCGGGCAATATTTAACATCTAATCAATATAGAGGAACGAGAAGATAGGACAGGCTGGACTACCTGGTGATGTCGCCTTGAAGGGACTCGGTTGCTTTATAATTGTTCTTGAATTCAACTTTTTTGGGTTGGAGGATAGCTCAGTCGTAGCGCACCGGGTATATTGTCCTCAGTCGGCAACATGGCGGTGGTTCAATCCGGAGAAGGCAGTAATTCTTTACTTTACCTTCCCAAAATATGTTCTTTCTTTAACATATTATATAATTATTATTATTATGCATAATATTTTAACATCTAGCAATAAAGAACGAGGGATAGGACAGTCTGGACACCTGGTGATTGTCGCTTGAGGGAGCTCGGTTGTTTTATAATTGTTCTTGAATCCAACTTTTTTGGGTTGGAGGATGGCTCAATCGTAATCGCGCCGGGTATATTGTCCTCCGAGTCGCAAATGGCGGTGGTTCCATCCCGGAGAAGGCAGTTAATTCTTTACCTTTCTCATTATATGTTCTTCTTTAACATCTTATATAATCGCGATTATTATGCAATATTTAAAAACATCTACAATATAAGGAACGAGAGATAGGACAGGCTGACACTGGTTGTCGCCTTGAAAGGGAGCTGGTTGGCTTTATATAATTGTTCTAATCCAACTTTTTGGGTGGAGGATGGCTCATCGTAACGCGCCGGGTATATTGTCCTCAGTCCAACATGGCGGGTGGTTCAATCCGGAGAAGGCAGTTAATTCTTTACCTTCTCATTATATGTTCTTTCTTTAACATATTATATAATGCGTTATTATGGCAATATTTAACATCTTCAAATATAAGGAAACGAGAGATAGGACAGTGCTGGACACCTGGTGATGTCTCCCTTGAAGGGAGCTCTGTTGCTTTTATTAATTGTTCTTGAATCAACTTTTTTGGTTTGAGGAGGCTCAATCGTAACGCGCCGGGTATTATTGTCCTCAGTCGCAACATGGCGTGGTTCAATCCCGGAGAAGGCAGTTAATTCTTACCTTCTCATTATATGTTCTTTCTTAACATATTATATAATTGGCGATTATTATGGGCAAATTTTAACATCTAAAATATTAAGGAACGAGGGAAGGACAGGCTGGACACCTGGTGATGTCGCTTGAAGGGAGCTCGGTTGCTTTATAATGTTCTTGAATCCAACTTTTTTGGGTTGGAGGATGGCTCAATCGTAACGCGCCGGGTATATTGTCCTCAGTGGCAACATGGCGGTGGTTCAATCCGGGAGAAGGCAGTTAATTCTTACCTTCTCATATATGTTTTTCTTTAACATATTATATAATTGCGATTATTAGGCAATATTTAACATCTACAATATAAGGAACGAGAGAAAGCAGCTGGACACCTGGTGATGTCGCCTTGAAGGGAGCTCGGTTGCTTTATAATTGTCTTGAATCCAACTTTTTTGGTTGGAGGATGGCTCAATCGTAACGCGCCGGGTATATTGTCCTCAGTTGCAACATGGCGGTTCAATCCCGGAGAAGGCAGTTAATTTCTTTACCTTCTCCATTTATATGTTCTTTCTTTAACATATTATATAATTGCGATTTATTATGCAATATTTAACATCTTCAATATAAAGAAAACGAGAGATAGGACAGGCTGGACACCACTGGTGATGTCGCCTTGAAGGGAGCTCGGTGCTTTATAATTGTTCTTGAAATCCAACTTTTTTGGGTTGGAGATGGCTCATCGTAAGCACCGGGTATATTTTCCTCAGTCGCAACATGGCGGTGTTTCAATCCCGGAAAAGGCAGTTAATTCTTTAACTTCCTATTATTATCATGTTCTTTCTTTAAATATATATATATATATATATATATATATTATTATACTTATATATTATATATTATATATTATATATATTATATATATATATATATATAATATATATATATATATATATATATATATATATATATATATATATATATTATATTATTATATATATATATATATATGGTCAGAGTCGCGAAGCAACATGCATTGTAACTAAAAAACTATATACAGCTAGCAGGAAAATAAATAACTTTTATTAATCAGGAAAGAACATTTTTATCGATGAAATTAAAAAATAATAAACGCTTTTGAAATTTAAAATTGGTATAAATGTTGGAAAACTATGCTAACTATGACTGGAATGACTGCTTTGTCTCTGGTGAACGCTTCGACTTCTGCCGATTAGGTGGGAGCTGTATCGTTGATGGGATGAGGAGGTTCATTCCTTCTTCGACTAAATCTTTCTCTCCTCATAATCCATGTTCGATCGTGCTTGTTTTGTTCTCTGGTCATTCAGGCTAGAGACAAAAAAAAAAAAAAAAAAAAAAAAAAAAAAAACCAAAAAAAAAAAAAAAAAAAAAAAAAAAAAAAAAAAAAAAAAAAAAAAAAATAAAAAAAATAAAATATCACTCTTAGCTAATTTTCGTTTCAGCTTAGAAATCATTGCAGGATACTCTTTTCGACGAACAAAGCGGGCTTTCATCAAACGAAAGTGCGCTAACCTCCTTGGTTCTTCCTACTGACAAAATCTTTCTGCCTCTGCCAAAAACATTCTCTAACAACTTTCTGTAAAATCTTCTTCCTCCTCTTGTTTGATCTGATGGATCTTGTTGCTAATTCTCCAACTTTGAAAAGGCTCATCTCTTCGGCCTCCTATTTTTCCTCTAACTCAACCCCTAGACGATTCTGGTATTCCTCATCCTCCTCCTTTCTCTCTCAGGTGTCCTATGCTATTGCCTGTGATTACATTCGATGGGGTGCATGGGCTCCTGAAATATCTAGGGAACGTTAGGAAAGCTGATGGCCCGGATGGCATTCCTCCCTGAGTTTTGAAGGAGTGTGCTTCCGTGCTATCTCCCGCCCCTCGTTCAACTATATTCTCTATGTCTTAATACTAACACCTTTTCCCGTCAGTGTTGGACGCACGCACATGTCCAACCTATCCGAAAAAAGGAAGCCGCTCTGATCCTTCCACCTATCGCCCTATAGCTCTTACTTGTATTCTATCTAAATTCTTTGATCTTTAAAACTCTTCTCAACTCTCACTTTCTAGATCCATCTGGAATCCATCACTTCTTTCCAATCGACAGTACGGCATTTCGGCGCTCGAGGTCTACTGGCGATAAACTTTCCTATCTTACTCGATTTATGGTTTCCCGCCCTTAGGAACTACGGGGAGACTTGCGTGGTGGAGCTTGACATATCCAAGAGCATTTGACCTGGTATGGCACGCGTCACTGCCCTCTCCATGCTCCCCTCCTTTGGGTTTTCCTCCTTCTCCTTGCTTACTTATATCTAGTTTTTCTTTCAAATGCGCTCAAGTATCGGCCTGTTTGTTGATGGGCGAAACTTCTTCTTCCTTTTCTGTCAATAGTGGTGTTCCTCAGGGCTCTTCTGTCTATCTCTACTTTATTCCTACTTTTCATTAATGATTCTTCTCACCTGCACATCAAACTCTATTCACTCATATGGCCTATGACTCGACCCTTCATTCTCAACTCATTTCATCAATTCTGCTCCTTCTTTTTAACTTCTAGAATTGCCCTCTCGTCTTAAATCTTTCCGATTCTATTCTCGCTAATCTGAGATAGAATTCGCGGGTGGGGTCGTTCTCATACCTTGGAAATTCAATTTCTTTAACAACATCAAACTTCTAGCAAATCTTTCTCTCTAAAGACACCTTCCAACTTTCCTTTCTCTTTCGAACGGTTCTATCGTCTCTCCTGTCGACAATATAAACATCCTTGCTTACATAAACAAAAAAAATGTCTTGGGAAACCTCACATCACAACGGTTGCTAAAGCGGCCTCAAAGAACTGGGAGTCTGTTTAGACTGCGTGTAATTTTTTTTCTCTCTCAGTTACTCCACCTATACAAGGGCCTCATCCGCCCTTGGTATGGAGTACTGCTCTCATATCTGGGGGGGCTCTGTTTCACCTGGCTTTTGGACAGGGTCGAGTCAAAGGCCAAAAGGCTTTAAACTGTTCTGTAGCTTTCATTCAGCTGACCTTACTATCTTTGGGCGGCGCGATGTTGGTGCTGTCAATCTCTTTTCTCTAAAATACTCGCAGCGGGCAGTGTCTCGAAGGGAGCTTATCATCGCCATACCCCCTACCTTTTGCGTCGCCCTCGTGCACTGAGTGCCGTGTCTGCACATTAGATTTTGTGTTGATATTGGTAACTCCAGGCTAGTTCGCTGCGGTGCTTCCTTCTTTCCTGCCACATCTGTTCTGTGGAATTCTCTTCCATCTTCCGTGTTTCCTGCTGAATTTAATCTCCCCCACTTCAAAGCCTGCTTCTGCGCTCATCTGCGTAATTTACTTTAGTTGTTGACTTCTGAGGCGTGCAACACCCCCTCCTTGAATTGGGCTCTGCCCGTGAGTGGTGGTGACAACTGTAAAAAAAATGATAATAATCGTTTTTGAGAAATACGAAGGAGCTCTAGCGTTCCGAGGGAGCACCAAAGTTGCCAAATGTTGAATTTTTTTTACCTAAACGATACCCCAAGGGTAAACCACAAAGATGGACAGAGTCGGGGTTTCTCGGCCTAACGGTGAACGATGGGGGGAACTTCGTCCCCCTCTCTGTCCCACCGTCGGCTCGAACCCCCTAAAAAGGAAATAAAAAAATAATAAAATTTTCTCCAGAGCATAATAAAAAAAAACAATATTTGGTAACTCTTGCTCTCCTATTACTGCAGAAATGGAAGCTTACTGAGAGCGTACGCTGCCAGACCTAAGATGATACTAATATTTAAGGTGTTATTAATAAATATTAGATTAAAATACATTTTTTTCAGTTTCATCAATGAAATTGCTTGCTGAAATCAAAAATGTTATATTTTCTTGTTGCTGTTATAGTTTTTTAGTTACATGCATGTTGCTTGTCGGGAGCTGCGCCCTCGTATTTTTTACCCGTCGAATTACTGCATCATCACTATATACTATATATATAATTATAGCTACTTATATATATATATATATATTATATATATATATATAGCTAATAATATAATATATATATAATATAATATATATATGAATTGTGTTACATGCGGATTTTAATATTAAAAGGAACGTATCAATATTATGAATATAGTCTATAAGTTTCAATCAGCTAGTTTAAAGTGAAATAGTTTCAATAAAACTGTGTAGTACTTTCATGTCACAGTAGTTATGGATGAACCAATGCTTAATTCTCCTGAAGAAGGCAATTGTGTGGAGGCATCTTTAAATCGAACTTTGCCTCTTAAAGAAGAAGAAAAGTCTATTTCTATCGGCGACGAAACAGAGGCTTTTTACCTTTACTACTTCAAAAGCCCTTAGCAAATGCATGTTTCTCAAAAAGGGCTTCTGCAAGATGAAACTGACGGAAGGTTGCGGAGATTCTTTACCTTCTTCAGAATCTTTTGCTTCCGTTGTCAAGGTAGGAAAGGTAAAATCTTAATTAACACAAGATTTTTTTTTCTTTTCCTACACTAATTCTTTTATCGTGTGTTTTCATTATATATATATGATATATATCTATATATATCTATATAATATATCTATATATATATATATTATATATATATATATATATATTATATATATATATATAATATATATATATATAATATAATATATTATTATATATACGCGTATTTATATATATATTGCAGTAGAAGTAGTGTTAGAGGTGGAACTAATTGCAACAAAAATGATTCCAGTTGTAAATAGTATATAATACGCTCCTAATCAACAATAAAAATATACATTTGTACTGTCACGCAAAATGCGTTTTTTTGGTCGCCATCTTGAAAAAAACTTGAAAAAATTAAAAAAAAATCATAAAAATTCAAATATGGTATCCCAGAAAAAAAATTCACTGCTTGAAAAAAGAACCTATGATATTGGTTTTTAAAAGTAAAATGTTTACCAAGATGAAGTAGGGGTAAAAATGATAAAAAAATTATACCATCATGACCCTGTCTGTATTTACACCTTAAATGCTTAAATTATGGTACACTACATTACCTCTTTACCAGATGCTGTGAGACTAATTTTGATTTTCTTAAATATCTATTTCAGGTTGGTAATCTTTGTTTTGAGTGAAGAAATAATCAGAAGGAGAATGGAAGAAGAAACCTGCTTTTTGTGTTCCAATGTGCTTTGTGGTGATTCTCCCTATGTCGTATTAACAGCAAAAGGCTTGACGGGAATTATCAACGCGAGCAAACAAAGAAATGATAAAAATTCATGAACATTTTAATCCTATGCCGCCTACTGGTGCTGTTAAAGCACATACAGAATGTCGGCGGGTACACGTCAATCATATCAAAATTAAAAGTGATATAAAACTGAAAACATCGCAAGATGATATTCCTTCAACCAGCCCAAGAACGCTACGAGGAAGTGTAGGATCGTTCAATTTCAAAGAGAATTGTTTGTTTTGTAGGCAGATTATTACGGATTATGAAAAGTGCAAAAAATGGCAGTCATTCTTGTGCGTACTTTCCAGCTTCGCGAGACAATTTTGAAAGTATGCAGTACTAGAAGTGATTTATGGGAAGCAAATGTGTACGCGAGGATGCTTTCAATCAAAGACTTACTTACCATCTGCAGAAGCTCATTATCACCAAGTGTGCAGTGTCAGTGTCAATTCTAGGAACGGCAAACTCATTCCTGTGAAGTAAACTCCTGTAGGCAGTGGAGGATTGCCCACATCAGTAGGCCGTCCGGTTGACACTGATAGTTCTGATGCTTTTGTAAAGACATGTGAGCAGTTACAAGAAAACTGTCAAGAGCCAATATCTGTCAGTGACTTAGTGGAAAAATGCGTAGTTTTTTACGAGAGGGAAGTGAGCTTACACCTTTAGATATTTGAAGAAAAAATTACAAGACTGGTTTGGTGACATCATAATATCAAGTACAGATGGGAAATGTAGCATGATAACATTTGGAAAAACTGTATCAAACATAATCTTGGACTATCACAACTTGACCCTGATAATGAAAAATTTAGATTAATCGAGTCTGCAGCAAAACTGATCAGAAATGAAATAAATTTGTTGTACAAAAAAAAAGGACTTTTATCCTAGTACATCAGATATTGCATCCGTTTAAGAAAACGACATATTTACCACCGTTTTACTAACTTTTTTGGATATCTTAATCGGTGACAAACGCAATGATCTGAAGCAGATTTCAATGGGTCAGGCTGTAATGCATGCTTGCAGGTCTCGTTCTCTGATATGCCCAATTCCTCTTGCTGTAGGCATGCAGATTCACAGAGATTTTGGGTCTCGTTTCCTAATTGATGAACTTTGCAGCTTTGGATTCAGTGTGTCTTATGGTGAAGTGCAGAAATACATACATTCTTCTGTAACAGATGCGAAAAGTGAGTAAAACCAAAGCGTGTCATTGTACCATTCAGGCCACTCACCCATATGCCCCATCGCAACTTTGTCGACCATAAGTAGGCAACAATAGATGGCCATCAACAACCTTTCATGGGTTATGGAGTTATAATGGCCACTCAGAAGCATCTTCTAACACCCTTATTGGCTTTACAAGACAAACGTAAAACGAATCAAATTCGCCCTCTAGTACTATAATTGATAAAGAAAGCAAAAATACCACTTCGGCTACATTCAATCCAGTAGCACCAGAGAAATGAATAAGGAAGTACCTCCATAAGTCTTATTCATATGAACCAATTAAAAGTCATCTGCTAGCATGTCCCTTAGCAAGCTACAAAGTAGTTATTCTAAAAACATCTCACCCATGCGACCATGGTTATGGATGCTCTCCTCTCTGCGATAGAAGAAGTGAACACAGCTCGTGTAACCAATAACTACTTCAGTTTCTCACACCAATGACTGATGTATTGAATCCAAGTTCTTGCAACTGTGTAAACAACCACAATTCATGTTCATAGTAAATGTAAGATTAACAGACTGAAATGTGAAATACTTCCAATCTTACACTTGTAACCCTATTGATTCAGTGCTTGTGGATACAGCAATGTGAGTTATATGCGCTATTATTCACAATAGGAGGATTCGAATAAACTGTGGTTCAATCCGGCTTGGTCATGCATGGTTCATGACATTATTAATGTTCCTTTCTTGGGATAGGTTTTTGGAGGATTATTCGCGGCGGTCAAGTCTCACAGATATGGCTCCTGGATTCGAAGCCATAAAGAAGCGTTGCAGACAGCTGTTATGCTGAAAATTCAAGCCTCACCCCCACATGGTTAAAAGGTAAAGAGCATACTTTACTATGTTCTTCGGAGGATTATTCTTAATTTCCTTCAGCTCTCACTGCTGTAATGTAGGCAGATGTTTTGAAAGTACAGGTCCTTTACATGATGTGAGCCAAGTTAACCCCGCAGATCAGACTTTGAGCGCAAGATTTCAATCAGGAAAGTGAATATGCCATTTACCGGGTGATTTGTTGTGATTGATGAAAATGGAAAGTGGAGGACAAATGATGCATTCTTAATCTATGAAAAAAATGTTATTCACCTTTTCAAAAACGTCCACTCAGGATGGTGATATCAAAGCAGAGAGGAAGTTTATTTTCAAATCCTAACTTCAGAGTCAGTACGTACTGCCAAACGTCTGGCTGTTATTATTTGAAAAAATGGCCCGATGGATATTTTAAACACTTATTTCGGAGGACCTGAGGGCGATACAGGGGAGACATCTTTGTAATGAAATGCACTTACAGGTGGATTGTGACAACAATAGCTCTACCTTTTTTTTGCCGAGTTTCCGAGGTTCCGATAATAATTATGCTAAACATTGCCGCAAGACATATACCTATCAACAAATGCCTCGGAACTAAACTAAACAAACGCGATATCAAAGAACTATACAAAATGGCCTGAACATAAAAAGCAACTTTGTCCACTTCCATCCCCTTCGACGGTTACTAAAAGGACAGAAAATGGTCAGGTGTTTGGTGATATCCGAATTGTACATTTGACCAAACAGCGCTACGTAACTTAATTTTCAACAAACCACATGAATAAAACATCCCTACATGAAAGAAATCGCACTAAAAGTCTGTTTTCTGATTATAAACTCATGGAGACAAGGGAGAAAGGCACTGCAAAGCGCCAATGCGACGAAACTCGTTGCAAACTCGGATTTTGAGAGCCTTCTAGGATTGCAGTTGGACAAAGTATGCAATGAGTTGCCTGACCGGTTGTTTCACGTATTTGATTAATTGTGACAACAACATACTGATTTAACTGAAGCAAGGATGATGGAGCGATTTCAAGATATTGAAAAAAGATAATGAATTTTTTATGAGGACACAACCCATTTACTGCTTCTTCAAGTGACTTATGGAACCTTTTTAACCGAATTACGGAATTACGGATAGTGGAAACAAAGTTACTGCAGAAAAATGCTGAACATCTGATGTGGTAAAGAAACATCTTAAGATAAACTTGCTGGTCAAACTTATTAAAGTGTATGCAAAATTTATTGAAGATCAGACCAGACAAGTACCCGATGAAAATTGTTTTTAAAAATTATGTGTATTGCTGGGTGAACCAACCTCATCAGTCATCATTGATAGATTCGCGTCTTTTTAAACACAGGAGATGCTTGTTTGTTATCTCCTTGGATAAAAAACGCTCAAGATGGCAAGGGAGTCTTTCAATTACGAATTATCCACTTCTACCAACTTCATTATTTGACCCATAGTACCCAGGAAATGAGAGAAGAAAAAAAAAAGAGTACAAAGAACCAAAGGCAGAAAAGAGAAAAAGGAGAAAAGGAAAGAGGAAAAAAGAATGAAAAAAAAAAGAAAAAAAACGAAAAAAATGATAAATCATCATTGGTTGATAAACACATAATAGCATGAAAAATCAATGAAATTACAACGATCACTGTTCCCAGCAACAGACAGTCTACTTCCTACGTTCTTTGATGGTGGATGCATCAATTCACCCAGTTTACCATGGTCCGCTTCTGCACCACATTTCTGGCGAATATCGATCGCATAATAAGGCTACATTGATACGATCGCGCTCCATCCACACTGTGTCAAGAGCATCAAGGGTCATGGAAAAACGAGAGGCACAATAGTTTTACGATGTATCACGGTATGAAAACCAAATACAAAAGACTATGAAGACACAGATTGAGCTTGAAGCAGTCGTCTGTTGTAAAAGTCCTCAAATAATTTACAACCTGTGCATACATCAAGAAACGTAGAATTTCTTTGACCCCTTACAAACCAACCTAACGTTTAAAAATCCAGCATTTTACTGCGAGGGATATTATTTTCACGAAACGAGTTTCCATGATTCATGCAAAAGGTTGATGCAGAAAGCTATATCAGTTCCAAAAGAAGCTTTTCTAAACAATAAGCCCAGGAAACATACCACTGTAGTAGGCTGATATACTGATATAGTTTAACCTGAACGTTACATATAAAATCATTTTCCGTAAAGGAATTTTTAATACAGTGCTCAATCACAGGTTTGACATCATCACACTCCCCATACACGCAAGTGATATTATTGTCATACAATACAGATCCTCACTCAAATGCACAACGCTTAGTACAACCTCTTTCACATCAGCAGCAACAGTTGCACCAACAAAATCCTTATATTGTGAACGACACACAAACACACAACACTATCACACACACACAACAACAACACACAATAGCTCTATCTTTACAACTCACACACCAAAGAGTTTACTATACACACGCCAGATTACTTCTACAATCACACAGATTTTACTTACACTCACAAGCACAGATTTACTTACATTTACGCTGTACACGAGCACAACACGAGCACACGACAGCACAACACACCACTATTGCGAGCACCAAACACAAACACATCATAAAACCATTCACTATCGATTGATTCATATCTCACTTACACTCACACACAGATTGTGTGTGTGTGTTTACACTCACTCGCAGATTTACTTACACATATGAACGTATAATTTATTAAAATATTCCCTTAAGTTGCAAAACTAATTTAATTACCGAATTCAGAAATTACAACTTAAAATGAGTTTTCATAAGTTGCAAAACTAATTAATTAAAATGCAAGTCATTACCCTTTGCTTTAAATAACCATTGTTACTTATTTAGAACCATTTGCTTTAAAAAAAATTTCTTGACAAGCCCCTTTCTTTATTTATGACATCTTTTGGATATTTTAAAATTTTGAAAACCTTATCAATATATTAAATTCCATCTGTTAAGAATTGAGGACCTTAAACTCTATATGATCATAAAATTGCCCCGTGATTACCTTCTCTTTTTTTTATATAAATCGAATGTGAAAAATACAAATGTAAGTAGGAATTCATACACTCTAAACGTAAACTTGCAGAACGGGTCTAAAGAATTTTCCAAATGACATTTTTAAACTTGCCAATAATGGTTGGACAAATCTTTTGTTGTCTGGAAGAATCTTTAGAAAAAATTTAAAGGAATTGGACCAAGTATAATTTGTTCATTATCTTCTTGACAAAGCAGAACATATCAATTGACAAATAGAAATGTAAAATGACAAACAGAACACATATCTATAAATATATATTATTTTATATATTTTTATATTAATATAGTATATAGTATTAGTATTATAATATATTATAAATATTATTTATAAACAGTTATTATGAATTGTCGTATTGGTTGGTTGTGTTTAAGGTATGGATTGGCCTGAGTGGAAGTTAGGAGATCGCCAGGTCAAAAAAGACGCATTTATTACTTTTATTTTCGAGAGAAATGCATATAGAAATTTGCATCGCTCTAATTGTGGTTACTAATATATTGCACTCTTTTAAATTAGCGATGTTATAATTTATTTCAACTAAGATGATGTGTGTTTCATTGTTAGTTCACTTGAATTTAATTATCACAATTTTTTGTGGTCCTCACAATTCTCTATTGAAATTTATATCAATTTCAAATAATTGATTAATATTTATCAAATTTCTTTGCTGTGAGGAGACACGAAATAAACCTTCAAATCAAAAGGTCTTAAAATGTATGCTTTATTAAAAAGGCAAAACGAAAGATCATTAAATTACGAAGAATCGGGATTTACCGCTTACTACTAAGATTACTTCAAAAGAAAACGAGAGCGTAAGTGTTATTATTTATTAGCCTTACATACTGATTTAGTTCGCCTTATTTATTATTACTTGCAGGTTATTATTATTAATTGATGATTATTATTTATTATTTATTTATTTATATATTATTATTAGTATTATCTATTATTATTTTTTATTATATTATTATTATATATATATATGTATTTTATATTATATTATATATTATATATATATATTATACTATATTATATATATATATTATTATATATATACCTTATCTATTCATGTATGCTATTTGGTTTTAAGCCAAATGGTTAAATTACCTCTCGCAACTGGATTGATATCATTAGATAAACTTAACATAACGGTGTTTATCTGAAATAGCCAGGAAACATTCTAATTCAAATCACAAGTTTCAGTGCGATTTGTCGTCCACGAAGCTTAACAATTTCAGAAGTATCAACAGAAAAGCCTTTTCAAATCAACAAGGATAGTGAAGTGCATCCTACTCGCTTCAAGCTGGGAAACATCACACATTGATCCTTCATTACGAAGAAGGAAAAACACTTTTAAGACGCAGGCTCCAAGTCAAGTTCTTTCAGAATCACGTGGGTCATATCCTTTAAAATAACTAACATAAACGGCATTCTTTTAATCGATAATCTTTACGCAATTTATGAGTTAGTTTTTTTCCTTTAAACAATTCTGTAAGTGTATCTTTTATAGGAGGAGGATTATGTTACGAAAACTATGCTCAATCTGCTAACAACTGAGACCAAATTCATAAGTGAATCCACAACGGAATAAATAACATTAAAATCTGAAGATATTTAAAATTAAAACTACTACTTGCATTCATTTTTGAATATTAAGAGCATTCTGATTAAATTAATAATGTATCATTGTTGTGTTTAGAAATATTCCGAACATAAGGTTGCAAGAAAGTTTTTAATTTTTTCAGGATTCTTTCAAATAAAAAAAGAGCTTTCATATTAGGGTAAATAATCTTTCTTTCGAATCAATTCGTATAAAGTTGAAACTACGAATTTTGTTAAAAAGTTGAGACAGTTATCTTTTTGTGTTGGAGGATCTATTTACTGCATAAAGTTGGTGAAGCATATATTTTTCTTTATTTTGTTAGTGCAGATCATAACACTAATTAGGCCGCTTTCTTCTTAGAAAAGCAAATTAATATTCATAATTTACTCAAATCACTGAAAATTGCCAAATTTCATTAAAAAAAATTTTTTTTTTTGTTTAAAGTGATATACGCAGGTTAAATTGCATTTTAAAAGCAACTTGTTGATACCACATTTCATCAAAATTTTCCTTTTCAAAGGAAAAAGGTAGAATTAGCGTATATTTAGACTGAAAGATTTGGCTTTCTTTAATTAAAAGATTAGCTAGTTTCGTTTCCATAGCATTTTGTGTTCTGAAAAATGTTATATTTCAGTTATGTTCTCGATTATTGAAAAGAAATAACATTTTCTATATTTTATCCAGGTTTATCGTCTGTTACTTCAACAACACACACAAGTCTTCATACCTTTAATCGTAGGCTCCAACTCTGGAAATCGTCATCTATTAATTCAAAACTCATAAAAGAAACTCTTAATATCTTTTCTTCTTCTAGTATACATGTTTTTGTATAAAAATGTCTCGGTTGGAGTATTCAGACATAAATGCCGTTTCTTCCATAATAAAGAACATGGAGTATTCTGTACTAGCTGAATTTGGAGCAAGCGGAGAAGCTATAAGCCTCGAAGAGGAAGAAAAAGTGACAGCTGATTATTATTATTATTAAACACACATAAGAAAAACTTTATTAGTTACCCAAAAATTTCAAATACTGATTATTTTAACAAAAAGTTACTAAAAATACTAAATATTCACTAAGAATCCTTACTTTGGGTACATAAGAAGTTTTGGCCTCTAGAGTTAAAAGGAGTATTAGCAGATATGAGTATGAGAGAAGATAAATGAAAGGCTGTTGAATCTGCACTTGTAAGATCGATTTCAATACAAGCTCAGTATTGTTATACGAAGAACTAGTTAGTTCCACTCATTACCACCTCTATCAGCAGAAGATTTTTCATATGTTTAAAGTCCAACAATATGAGGATAAGCCCCTTAGAGAATCAAACCATCAATAAAATGAGGCCTCCCCCTCTCCTCCATCTTAACCAAAAAGAATCAAACATGAAATTAAAATACCACCTTTAAAATGTATGAACTTTTCAAGTGAAGCAGAAAGACTTCAATTCAGATCTCTTATCTTATCTTTCGAAAACGTCATCGGTTACAGATGTGACTTGATGGAAGCTTCAAATCTTCAATATTTGAAGTCACATCTATCAGGTCTTGCTCAGAAAGATGTGGAGCACCTCCCCAACATCGACTACAACTATGAGGTGGCTCTAAAAATATTAAAGGACTTGTATGTGGACGAATCATTAATCATTGCCTCTCTATTGCATAAAATATATAGGCTACTGCTACTGTTCTGAATTATAATAACCTAAAGAAAATTATATTTTTTTTCTGAGGTACTTGCACATCTTCATGAACTTAAAGAGTTTGGTGCTGATTTTTTTGGAGGAGGGTTTAGCAGGATATTTACTTTTTAGTCATATAATAATGGACAAACTTCCTACGAATTTCCTGCATGAATTACAGATATAAACTCGGGAGGATTACTCCTCCATTGGAATTATTTTTGATAATTATCATATCATTTTAAAAACTATGGAAAGAATGAAGGGAGAGAATTCTTCTTCTACCACTTCAGACATATCGACCTCCAAGAAGAGTTCGAACTTCCGAAACTTCAAAAAGAAGACTACATCTTTTCATTCATCAAATGGGTCCTTCATGCAGGAAAGATCCACACCTCCCAAAATTTTAAAAAATTTAATTCATCTTCCGAAGATACATTCCAAAGCATTGTAAGCTCTGTGAGGAAGGGGAGCTCACCCCATGTCATTATGCTCAACCTATAGGAACGCGACTGCAAGGAGGGAGCAATGCAGCAGGATCGCTCTTTGTGCTAATTGTAGTAGTGCAAAACATCAAACTTGAAATTGCTCTGCAAAGCAATTTAGGCTTACATACCCATGTGCTCTTTGTAAGAGCAAGACTCGTATCTCCGCCTTATGTAGGGCTGGCGGTAAGTCCCAGAAAAAGGGTCCTTATCACACCGTACAGCCCTCTACCTCTTCTTCCAAATTAATCGAAGCTGATTAGAGAGATGTTTCGATTAATCACTTGTGTATCAACACAGGAGCTTCTCAATATGAACACATCCTTCCTACCGTCTCCCTTAAGATGAGAAGGGGTGCAAAGGTTGCGGTGCGGTGCTCTTGGGTTTTGGCTCCCAGCGCTCCTATTGCCACAGCAGGGTGCTGGAGAAGTGGGGTATAAATGTCGTCTCTGCTTCAAAGCAAAAGTACTATCAAGACCTTTTAAGGAGAGCAATCCAGGACATGTACACCTTGGACCTGGATTTGAATTTGTGTTGTGATTCTTACTGCAAAATCAAAATGCTTATCAACCCTGGTCATCACATTGGCTTTGAAATCGGGAAATTGATAGATGTCGAATTCAATATTCGTCATAACGGCTATAAAAATGCTGACCGCTTCTTTTATCTGGGTAAACATGAGAACGTTGTGAGGAATGTGATCTGCTTCTTAGGTAAAGATGCACTATAACTCATGAACTCATGAAGAATTTCAGGATTAACAACTGTATTAGAGAAAGTGCGATTGAACCATGTCATGCGTTCATTCCATTCAGTCCTGTCAGTATTTGTATTACTCCATCTCAGACCGCATCAATGTTCACCGAATTATAGGATATTCAGAAGAGAAGATCATTATAACAATTATCTTCTGCTCTTCGTACATCTATCAAAACCGTACCTACTCATATAGTCAATCACATCATGAATCCAGACCATTTTTATTTCGATCCATTGACCTTTACTCATACTGTATTGGACCTAGACGTAGGTCTCGAAAATTTATACAGATTAGAATCTATTGGTATCATCGAGGATGCTGATCAAGGTACTATTGATAGCATCTTCAAAAAATTTCATGACAGTATTGATTTTAAGGAAGGGAAGCACCATATTGAAATTCCATGGTACAAGGATGTTCTGCAACAGGTGCCTTCAAACCATCAGATAGTTCTGGCTGCATTTTACAGAGTGAAGGCAAAGTTGCAAAGACAGAACTTGGACACAGCCTATGGATATATTTTCAAATATCTGGTTGCAGGTATCATCTAACACGTCCAAGAAGAGCCAAAAGATTTCAACAAGAACATATGGATTCCTCATAGACCTGTGATAAAAATAGTCTAACAGGCAACTACAAAAGTAAGCACGGTTTTTAACTATATCCTATATAATACTATATCCCGGATTAGACCTTATGGCATCACTCTTCAGATTACTTCTGCAGTTCAGAACTAACAAAGATGTCCAATTAGCTGAAATTTCAAAAGCACTTTGCAAATTCGACTCAAAACCTGGGTAAGAAAACTATACTATTATTTCACATGTTAAAACTAAAATAGGAAGATTACAGTCATTTTTGCTGTTACTAAATTCAGGAGAAACGAAATAACATTGATATTAGGGTTGCTAATTATTTAAAACGGGTTAGTATTGGAATAGTGTGAACTAAAAGTAGGAAGTGATGTTAAAATTAGGATCGAGGAGTTAAGATATTATTATTGAAGTATTATGATGCTATTTTTCGTTATCAAGTTAAAATCGGGTTTGTACCAGGTTCTTTTTATAGAAGTGTTATTAGAGTGTTACCAGGTTATTTTGTGAACATTTACCATTAGTAACCCGGATTACCATTTTGAGGAGGAATGGAAAGTATGGTTAAGGTGAAGTTGAGATCTGGAGTGGAGGTAAAATGACGAGTGCTAGGGTTAAATTGTGCGGGGAACAATAATGTATGCACAAGGCGTAGAAATTATTATTATTATTACTATTATTATGTTTTATCTGTATATTTATTATTATTATTATTATTATTATTATTATTATTATTATTATTATTATCATTATTATTATTATCATTATCAATAATATTATTATTAATATTATTATTATTATTATGCGCTCATTCAGCTTACATTGATATTTTCCTGGATAATTGTACTTTAATTGCTGGATCGTTTCAATATGGGAATAAAAATAGGTGCTTAGGGCGTTCCTTTCTCGATTTGAGCATAGAATAAATGCCAAGTCTTTTGTGCTGACTTTGAAGAACTGGGTGATTCTCCCGTCAAAGGCGACAATTGAACCGTTTTTAATGATTTTTCCCATTATTGGGAGGACACTTGGAAAGGGGTCGTAAATGTTTAAACTTCCTGGACATAGAATTTGCAGGTAACCGATTATATTTTCTTGGCTGGTTTCCGACATTATTACTATATATGATCTTTCGATGTTATGAATGTGAATAAGTTCACGCACCCCTACTGCAATAATAATTCCTTTGCCCCTCAACTCAATAGGATTTTTTTCGAAATAATCCGAGATGAAGTTTTCACATTTTTTATAATATTTCTGAACTGTATTTTTTTCATGCAAAAGTCCGTTTGTGCTTTTTTACTAGATATATTTTCGCACCAATATTTTATAATATAAATTTGACGAGGTAAGTTAATATTCGTACAAAGGTAGCTAAAAAAGCTTCCCTTCAGGCTCTCAATTTCATAATTGTCACAGAAACCATTCACAAGCGAGTAGCAAAGAGATGTCATTCAAGAGATTAAACATTAAAATATGAGGTTAGTGATTATTATATAAGTTAAACATTACACATAGGCAAATTATAATAATTAATGTCACAAAATTTATTTACATTTTTGGTAGTTATGTACTTATTTTTAGTTCATTGACTTAATTTCAGCTCATGTACTTATTCTTAGTTCCTTGATTTAATTTCAGTTCATGTTATTATTCTTAGTTTAATATGTAAATATCTTCAAAACCAGATCTAATACATAAAAATTATCAAATTTGTGTTTCTCGACCAAAAATTAGTAAAGTTTTTCTATTTTGAGCTAGGAAAATTTTTAAAATTACAAATATGTTGACCAGTGTTATCAACGGCATGACTGACTGCTCAGAGAAAACAAAGAAACTGCTGATTGAGTATAAGATTCAATCGGTGAGATAAGCCTAACTTTGGATGATTTTTGATAAGAGGTTATTGAATTTTGGAAACTTTAGTCTTTAACTCTATCATACTTTTTCTTTCAATAATCATGCTCGTAAGTATTTCTTTGAGTAGTTGTGTTGAAAGAGACCAGATACTTTCGTTAGCCCGAAACAAACCAAGAATTTCAACCGTGACGAAACAAAGATGAGCATTACTATAATTTCTATAATTTACTATTTTATACCTCCTTAAAGGATTTTTCGTTTTATTGTACATTATTTGTATTTTATATTAGTTTCAAGAGTAATCTGATTCGTTCCTAAAGCTGGAATTGGGGATCCTTTACTCTTTTACTCATTTTCCTTGTGTTTGCTGCTTAGATAGCTCTTAACCCGGATGTCATTCTTCCTTTCCGAGAATAATACGATTGCAAAGTGTACGGTTTGCGTTGTCATGGGAAACAATATCGAAGTAATCCCAAACCACACTGGATAAGGATACCATTGCGGAATTCCTTCAACAGTTGATTTCGAGCGAATAAACTCACAAATACGAGCATATCACAATATTTAATAGCTGGGTAAGATTTCGGGAGATTGTGACTCAAATTACTGACACTACCTTGACATGGCTTCCTAAGAAATCGAGGTTGATAACTACGTTGATATTGTGGATACACTTCTAGAAACGTATCGTCAATTACGGTGCAACATGACACTCTAGATCTATTTCCTACATTCTCACCTGGACTTCTTCCCTGACAATTGTGGCGCAGTGAGCGACGAACATGGTGAGCGATTTCATCAAGATATATCTAGAATGGAAAGAAGGTATCAAGGTAAATGGAACGTCTCCATGCTTGCGGACTATTGCTGGACAGTGACAAGAGACGCCCCAGAAAACATTCACAAGCGAGTATCAAAGCGATGTCATTCAAGAGATTAAACATTAAAATGTGAGGTTACTGATTATAATGACATGAAAAGTTAAATATTACACATAGGCAAAATATAATAATTAATGTCACATAAAATTTATTTTCATTTTTGATAGTTGTGTATTTATTTTATGATATTAAAGAGCTTCAATTGATATATTTTTGATACTTAACATATTAGTTTTATGTTATTATTTAATATGTAAATATCTTAAAAACCAGAGCTAATACATAAAAATTAATATCAAATTTGTTTCTCGACCAAAAATTAGTAAAGTTTTTCTATTTTGAGCTAGGAAAATTTTTCAAATTACAAATATGCTGACCAGTGTTATTGGTAAAACAGTAGGAAGAAAATTGTTAAGATCTATATTTTCTGGACATAGAATATCCTTGCTTGTATCTGTCATCGTCACCAAGTAAGATCTTTTGATGTCACGTATGTGAAAAGGCTCAAGTGCCCCTACTGCAATAATAATACCATTGCCTCCACACTCAATAGGATATTTCTTGAAATAATCTGAGACATAGCATAGACATTTCGTAAAACATTTGAGAACTGTATTTTCTTCATCTCCAAATCTATTTTTACTTTTTAGTAGATACCTTATCGCACCAATATTTTATACGGCGTATTTGACGTGGTAAATTAATAGAAGAAGCAAGATGACTAAAGAAGCTTCCCTGAAGTTTATATGATCGCTTAACATTTATTCGAAATCTTTACTTTGTTTTTTTTTTAATTCAAACTCACATCTTTCACATGGTATTAATAAACGTTTATTTTTAAAAAATCGATAAGCACCTTTAATGTCGGTTAAATTTGGTAATTTCATCTTCTAAATTATTACCCATTTTAAAATGTGGGCAGAAAACCATGAACAACCCCCTCCACCAATTACAAGAACAGTGTATACCTAACCTGTATCAATTAAAAATATTGATTTTAATGATAATAACAAAACAAGACATTTATTATCATCATACATCTGGCAAGGATATATATATATATATATATTTTATTATAATATATATTATAAATATATATAATATATATATATATATATATATATATATATATATATATATATATATATATATATATATATATATATATATATATATATATTATATATATATAAATATATTTTAAAAACAGTATAGAATTGTCGTTTATCGGTTGGTTGTTTGGGGTATGGATTGGCCTGAGTGGAAGTTAGGAGATCGCCAGGTCAAAAAAGACGCATTTATTACTTTTATTTTCGAGAGAAATGCATATAGAAATTTGCATCGCTCTAATTGTGGTTACTAATATATTGCACTCTTTTAAATTAGCGATGTTATAATTTATTTCAACTAAAATGATGTGTGTTTCATTGTTAGTTCATTTGAATTTAATTATAACAATTGTTTGTGGTCGTCACAATTCTTTATTAACATTTAACAAGTGCAAATAATTGATTAATATTTATCAAATTTCTTTGCTGTGAGGAGACACGAAATAAACCTTCAAATCAAAAGGTCTTAAAATGTATGCTTTATTAAAAAGGCAAAACGAAAGATCATTAAATTACGAAGAATCGGGATTTACCGCTTACTACTAAGATTACTTCAAAAGAAAACGAGAGCGTAAGTGTTATTATTTAACCTTAGCATACTGATTTAAGTCCGCCCTTATTTATTTATTACCTGCAGGTTATTATTATTATTATTATTATTATTATTATTATTATTATTATTATTATTATTATTATTATTATTATTATTATTATTATTATTATTATTATTATTATTATATATATATATAATATATATAATATATATATATAATATATATATATATATATATATATATATATATATATATATATATATATATATATATATATATATATATTTATAAAAAAAAAAAAAATCAACTATCTTTTTTATATTTCAAAAAAATCATATTCTCACTCGGCTTTGGCTGACAAATAAATATTTTTTCCCATGTCACCAAACCGATAATTTACACCAAATAAATATTAAAGAGACCTTTCTTCTTCCCATCGAATATCGTCTCCAAATTTGTGCTCACACCTAGCACCTTATTATGGAAGAATTATTATTATTTAAAAACTAAAATGACTCTTAAAACAATCCAATTAATAATTTTTTCTCATCTCTTTCATCAATGAATGCCGAGAGCCACCTGTCACAAGCATATATGAAGTTCGTTAACTACTAGCAACTAATCCTCTGGAGAGTTTGGGAGCATTGGGAAAGGTCGGTCGAAGAAACAAAACGGAATAGATCAAGGTGAGAAAGTGCAATTTGTATTTTCATTTTCATTTGTTGATCAAACTTGAGATCGTTTAATTTAAATTTCATTAACACCTATTGGTGACTTATTTTTTGCATAGTTTAGTTTACTATAATTAATCTCTAACAATTTTGGTAAAGAGGCTGTGATCCGAATTGATCTTAAATTGATTTGCCAATTATTATTGGTTTGTAAATTAATTTTTTATATAATATAACTCAAACTAACGGTTTAAATTTTTTTATGTGAAATCGTTGGTTTGTAAGTTAATTTTCTTTATATGTTTTCAGTTGGCATGAGAAATGGCAGGAGGATTCGAGTTATGCAAATTTATTGTAAACTTTGTTAATATTACTATAATGTTTTCAACTGCCTGGAATTTTATTATTTATCCTCAATGTCCGATATTTATCATTTTCACGGGTTGCGTATATAGTGCTTCACTGTGTGCGAAACTAAAAGTTCTTTAACCATGGGTGTTTATTTTTTGTTTGCAAGATCCTTTATTTTTGTAAATGACATCCCCAGCGGGATTTGATCTTGCAATCTTTAATCTTTTTTATAAATGGCATCCCCAGCGGGATTCGAGTTTAGCCGTATATAATCACCTGCCTGCCATTTCTCCCTGGGTCTCTGGAGGAGTAAGTTAAATTATTTTTTGATATGTGATCTAAATTATTTTTTAATGTGACCTGAATTTAACCTTATTGCCTATTTATCTTCTTTTTGATATGTGACGAACATTTAATCTTAGTGCCTATATTTTAGTATGGTATCTATTTATAAAATTTTGATATGTGATGCAGATTTAATTTTAGTGCCTACATTTTAGTACGGTATCTATTTATATTATTTATGCTAAAATCTTGCATTTAAATTCCGTCTGAAAATTTAAAAAGTAGTAATGTTTATTTTTTCATTTTAGCAAATATTTATAGTTATTTACTTTGGTCTTTATTTATAAAAGATATTGAAGGGATGTTAGTTTAAATTTTGAAAGGATTTACGAATAAATGATTATTATGGAAACTATTTTTTCTGATATTGATTTGATAAAATTTTAGTTAGTATAGCTAACAAATTAGTGATATTGTAAATCGTAAAATTAAAGTGTAACAATTTTTTGTATAACTCCTTACTTTTAATGGAGAATTTTGAAATATTTTAGCATCCCTTATATTAAATATTGATAACTATAATTGTACTACTTTTGAAAAATCGGCAAGGTTTAAGTTCGTCTCATGAAATATGAAAGAGCAAAGGGATCAGGTGATATTTTTTCTGTTAAAACTCGGCAAGTATATTTTATAGATGAAATTGTAAATTTGAAATTTAATAAATAAAAGTTTTCAAATAAAAGTTATACTAGCGTGCTTCTAAGCATTGATGAGATTTTAAAAATTTATTTACTAAGAATTCACAATATTGTAATTTAAGTAATTTATGAAAATTTATGAATGAAAATGTTTTAGTAAAACATTTAAATAATGTAAGTAACTGATTGATAAAACTAAATATGAAGTAGCAAAGTCATTAACTAATATTTTTTCTATTTATATATGCAAGTAACTGACACTAGTTAAAGAAAAGTCAGATAAAATGTTAAGAATAAACAATCAGTTATGTAAGGATAAATTAGTGTAATACTATTGTATATTTTGTATATTTTATGAAAACTAGTTGCGGTGGTTTGAAATTTTTATAATTTTGGTGTAAAATTTTGTAAATTATTCTATTGCAATCCCCAAACAGTATTAATGTATTAATTGTTATTTAACTTGTTTTCAAGTTAAATAATTTTGCTTAAAATTTGTATATACATAGCAAATTTATTGGTGGGGGCAATGTACAAAAAAGTAAACTCAACTATCGTTTAAATTTCAAAGATTGCATTTTCTCTCGGTTTGGCTGACAATAAATATTTTTTCCCATGTCACCAAACCGATAATTTACACCAAATAAATATTAAAGAGACCTTTCTTCTTCCCATCGAATATCGTCTCCAAATTTGTGCTCACACCTAGCACCTTATTATGGAAGAATTATTATTATTTAAAAACTAAAATGACTCTTAAAACAATCCAATTAATAATTTTTTCTCATCTCTTTCATCAATGAATGCCGAGAGCCACCTGTCACAAGCATATATGAAGTTCGTTAACTACTAGCAACTAATCCTCTGGAGAGTTTGGGAGCATTGGGAAAGGTCGGTCGAAGAAACAAAACGGAATAGATCAAGGTGAGAAAGTGCAATTTGTATTTTCATTTTCATTTGTTGATCAAACTTGAGATCGTTTAATTTAAATTTCATTAACACCTATTGGTGACTTATTTTTTGCATAGTTTAGTTTACTATAATTAATCTCTAACAATTTTGGTAAAGAGGCTGTGATCCGAATTGATCTTAAATTGATTTGCCAATTATTATTGGTTTGTAAATTAATTTTTTATATAATATAACTCAAACTAACGGTTTAAAATTTTTTATGTGAAATCGTTGGTTTGTAAGTTAATTTTCTTTATATGTTTTCAGTTGGCATGAGAAATGGCAGGAGGATTCGAGTTATGCAAATTTATTGTAAACTTTGTTAATATACTATAATGTTTTAACTCCTGGATTTTATTATTTACCTCATGTCCTGAATATTTATCATTTTCGGGTTGCAGTATATAGTGCTTCACTGTGTGCGAAACTAAAAGTTCTTTAACCATGGGTGTTTATTTTTTGTTTGCAAGATCCTTTATTTTTGTAAATGACATCCCCAGCGGGATTTGATCTTGCAATCTTTAATCTTTTTTATAAATGGCATCCCCAGCGGGATTCGAGTTTAGCCGTATATAATCACCTGCCTGCCATTTCTCCCTGGGTCTCTGGAGGAGTAAGTTAAATTATTTTTTGATATGTGATCTAAATTATTTTTTAATATGTGACCTGAATTTAACCTTATTGCCTATTTATCTTCTTTTTGATATGTGACGAACATTTAATCTTAGTGCCTATATTTTAGTATGGTATCTATTTATAAAATTTTGATATGTGATGCAGATTTAATTTTAGTGCCTACATTTTAGTACGGTATCTATTTATATTATTTATGCTAAAATCTTGCATTTAAATTCCGTCTGAAAATTTAAAAAGTAGTAATGTTTAATTTTTTCATTTGTTTAGCAAATGTTTTTCTAGTTATTTACTTTGGTCTTTATTTATAAAAGATATTGAAGGGATGTTAGTTTAAATTTTGAAAGGATTTACGAATAAATGATTATTATGGAAACTATTTTTTCTGATATTGATTTGATAAAATTTTAGTTAGTATAGCTAACAAATTAGTGATATTGTAAATCGTAAAATTAAAGTGTAACAATTTTTTGTATAACTCCTTACTTTTAATGGAGAATTTTGAAATATTTTAGCATCCCTTATATTAAATATTGATAACTATAATTGTACTACTTTTGAAAAATCGGCAAGGTTTAAGTTCGTCTCATGAAATATGAAAGAGCAAAGGGATCAGGTGATATTTTTTCTGTTAAAACTCGGCAAGTATATTTTATAGATGAAATTGTAAATTTGAAATTTAATAAATAAAAGTTTTCAAATAAAAGTTATACTAGCGTGCTTCTAAGCATTGATGAGATTTTAAAAATTTATTTAACTATTATTCAGAAATTAATATACTCAATATTATTAATGAAAATTTTGACTGAAAATGTTTAGGTAAAACATTTTAAATAATGTAAGTAACTGATTGATAAAACTAAATATGAAGTAGCAAAGTCTTAGCTAATATTTTTTTTCCTATTTAATATATGCAAGAACTGACACTAGTTAAAGAAAAGTCAGATAAAATGTTAAGAATAAACAATCAGTTATGTAAGGATAAATTAGTGTAATATTATTGTATATTTTGTATATTTTAAGAAATATGAAAAATCGTTGCAGTAATTTGAAATTTTATAATTTTGGTGTAAAATTTTGTAAATTATTCTATTGCAATCCCCAAACAGTATTAATGTATTAATTGTTATTTAACTTGTTTTCAATTAATAATTTTTTTGCTTTAAAATTTGTATATACATAGCAAATTTATTGTGGGGGCAATGTACAAAAGTAAACTCAGACTATCGTTTTAAATTTCAAAGATTGCATTTTCTCTCGGTTTGGCTGACAATAAATATTTTTTCCCATGTCACCAAACCGATAATTTACACCAAATAAATATTAAAGAGACCTTTCTTCTTCCCATCGAATATCGTCTCCAAATTTGTGCTCACACCTAGCACCTTATTATGGAAGAATTATTATTATTTAAAAACTAAAATGACTCTTAAAACAATATGAATTAATCAATTTTTTTCTCATCTCTTTCATCAATGAATGCCGAGAGCCACCTCACAAGCATATATGAAGTTCGTTAACTACTAGCAACTAATCCTCTGGAGAGAGTTTGGGAGCATTGGGAAAGGTCGGTCGAAGAAACAAAACGGAAATCAAGGTGAGAAAGTGCAATTTGTATTTTCATTTCATTTTGTTGTTCTCATATGCATGTGTATTTAAATTTCATTAACACCTATTGGTGACTTATTTTTTGCTATGTTTGTTTACTAAATTAATTCTAACAATTGTTTGGTAAAGAGGCTGGTGAATCCGAAATTGATCTTAATTGATTTTGCCCAATTATTATTGGTTTTAATTAAATTTTTATATATATATAACTCAACTAACGGTTTAATTTTTTTTATGTGAAATTTTTCCATTTTGTTAATTTTCTTTATTGTTTTAAGTTGGCATGAGTAAATGTCCGTTATTCATTTTTATTATGCAAAATTTAATGTAAAATAATTATTTACTATATTTTTAACTCCTGGATTTTATTATTTACCTCATGTCCTGAATATTTATCATTTTCGGGTTGCAGTATATAGTGCTTCACTGTGTGCGAAACTAAAAGTTCTTTAACCATGGGTGTTTATTTTTTGTTTGCAAGATCCTTTATTTTTGTAAATGACATCCCCAGCGGGATTTGATCTTGCAATCTTTAATCTTTTCTATAAATATATATATAATATAATATATAATATTTTATAATATTATTATATTTATTATTATATATTATGTATTTATAGTATATATATATAATATATATATATATATTCTATTCATGTATGCTATTTGGTTTTAAGCCAAAAGGTTAAATTACCTCTCGCAACTGGATTGATATCAGAAGATAAACTTAACATAACAGTGTTTATCTGAAATAGCCAGGAAACATTCTAATTTAATTATAACAATTGTTTGTGGTCGTCACAATTCTTTATTAACATTTAAAAAGTGCAAATAATTAATTAATATTTATCAAATTTCTTTGCTGTGAGGAGACACGAAATAAACCTTCAAATCAAAAGGTCTTAAAATGTATGCTTTATTAAAAAGGCAAAACGAAAGATCATTAAATTACGAAGAATCGGGATTTACCGCTTACTACTAAGATTACTTCAAAAAAAAACGAGAGCCTAAGTGTTATTATTTAACCTTAGCATACTGATTTAAGTCCGCCCTTATTTATTTATTACCTGCAGGTTATTATTATTATTATTATTATTATTATTATTATTATTATTATTATTATTATTATTATTATATTATTATTATTTTTTTATTATTATTTTATTATTATTATTATTATATATATATATATATATATATATATATATATATATATATATATATATATATATATATATATATATATATATATATATATATATATATATATATATATATATTCTATTCATGTATGCTATTTGCTTTTAAGCTAAAAGGTTAAATTACCTCTCGCAACTGGATTGATATCAGAAGATAAACTTAACATAACAGTGTTTATCTGAAATAGCCAGGAAACATTCTAATTCAAATCACAAATTTCAGTGCGATTTGTCGTCCCCGAAGCTTAACAATTTCAGAAGTATCAACAGAAAAGCCTTTTCAAATCAACAAGGATAGTGAAGTGCATCCTACTCGCTTCAAGCTGGGAAACATCACACATTGATCCTTCATTACGGAGAAGGAAAAACACTTTTAAGACGCAGGCTCCAAGTCAAGTTCTTTCAGAATCAGGTGGGTCATATCTTTTAAAATAACTAACATAAACGGCATTCTTTTAATCGATAATCTTTACGCAATTTATGAGTTAGTTTTTTTCCTTTAAACAATTCTGTAAGTGTATCTTTTATAGGAGGAGGATTATGTTACGAAAACTATGCTCAATCTGCTAACAACTGAGACCAAATTCATAAGTGAATCCACAACGGAATAAATAACATTAAAATCTGAAGATATTTAAAATTAAAACTACTACTTGCATTCATTTTTGAATATTAAGAGCATTCTGATTAAATTAATAATGTATCATTGTTGTGTTTAGAAATATTCCGAACATAAGGTTGAAAGAAAGTTTTTAATTTTTTTCAGGATTCTTTCAAATATAAAAAAGAGTTTCATATTAGGGTAAATAATTTTTCTTTCGAATCAATTCGTATAAAGTTGAAACTACGAATTTTGTTAAAAAGTTGAGACAGTTATCTTTTTGTGTTGGAGGATCTATTTACTGCATAAAGTTGGTGAAGCATATATTTTTCTTTATTTTGTTAGTGCAGATCATAACACTAATTAGGCCGCTTTCTTCTTAGAAAAGCAAATTAATATTCATAATTTACTCAAATCACTGAAAATTGCCAAATTTCATTAAAAAAAATTTTTTTTTTTGTTTAAAAAGTGATATACGCAGGTTAAATTGCATTTTAAAAGCAACTTGTTGATACCACATTTCATTAAAATTTTCCTTTTCAAAGAAAAAAGGTAGAATTAGCGTATATTTAGACTGAAAGATTTGGCTTTCTTTAATTAAAATGAAAAAGTTAAACTTTTCAATCATCGTAGGTGTGTAAATAAATATAGGTTTACGCATAAGTCGTGTAGCTAATTACTTCTCAAGGCTTAAAACATTTCTATATTTATTAGAATACATACGTTTTTCTCTTGGTATATGTGTGTGTGTGTGTGTGTAATAGCTCACACATCATATAGTGCCTAAACTTTTAAAAGTTTCATCATTAATTCAAAACTCATAAAAGAAACTCTTAATATCTTTTTTTCTTCCAGTATACATGTTTTTGTATAAAAATGTCTCGTATGGAGTATTCAGACATAAATGCCGTTTCTTCCATAATAAAGAACATGGAGTATTCTGTACTAGCTGAATTTGGAGCAAGCGGAGGAGCTATAAGCCTCGAAGAGGAAGAAAAAGTGACAGCTGATATTAAATCTTAATTAACTCCATTAAAAAGAGCAAGATGAGTAGTAAAAAGAAATATTACTCTCCAATTTAAACAAAAAATTACTATAATAAAAAATGGGGACAAGACAATCCTTCTTTGGCACAAGAAGTTTCTCTAGAGTTAAAGGAGGTAAGCAGATATGATAGAGAGATAGAGGCTTTGATCTGCACTTCAGATCTATTTCAATACAACTCAGTATTGTTATACGAAGAACTAGTTAGTTCCACTCATTACTACCTCCATCAGCAGAAGATTCTTCATATGTTTAAAGTCCAACAATATAAGGGTAAGCCCCTCAGAGAATCAAACCATCAATAAAATGAGGCCTCCTCCTCTCCTCCTTCTTCACCAAAAGGAATCAAACATGAAATTAAAATACCACCTTTAAAATGTATGAACTTTTCAAGTGAAGCAGAAAGACTTCAATTCAGATCTTTTACCTTATCTTTCGAAAACGTCATCGGTTACAGATGTGACTTGAAGGAAGCTTCATATCTTCAATATTTGAAGTCACATCTATCAGGTCTTGCTCAGAAAGATGTGGAGCACCTTCCCAACATCGACTACAACTATGAGGTGGCTCTAAAAATATTGCATAAAATATATAGGTTACTGCTACTGTTCTGAATTATAATAACCTAAAGTAAATTATAATTTTTTTTTCTGAGGTACTTTCACATCTTCATGAACTTAAAGAGTTTGGTGCTGATTTTTTTGGAGGAGGGTTTAGCAGGATATTTACTTTTTAGTCATATAATAATGGACAAACTTCCTACGAATTTCCTGCATGAATTACAGATATTAACTCGGGAGGATTACTCCTTCATTGGAATTATTTTTGATAATTATCATATCATTTTAAAAACTATGGAAAGAATGAAGGGAGAGAATTCTTCTTCTACCACTTCAGACATATCGACCTCCAAGAAGAGTTCGAACTTCCGAAACTTCAAAAAGAAGACTACATCTTTTCATTCATCAAATGGGTCCTTCATGCAGGAAAGATCCACACCTCCCAAAATTTTAAAAAATTTAATTCATCTTCCGAAGATACATTCCACAGCATTGTAAGCTCTGTGAGGAAGGGGAGCTCACCCCATGTCATTATGCTCAACCTATAGAACGCGACTGCAAGGAGGGAGCAATGCAGCAGGATCGCTCTTTGTGCTAATTGTAGTAGTGCAAAACATCAAACTTGAAATTGCTCTGCAAAGCAATTTGGGCTTACATACCCATGTGCTCTTTGTTAGAGCAAGATCGTAGTCCGCCTTATGCTAGGGCTGGCGGCAAGTCCCAGAAAAAGGGTCCTTATCACACCGTACAGCCCTCTACCTCTTCTTCCAAATTAATCGAAGCTGATTAGGGAGATGTTTCGATTAATCACTTGTGTATCAACACAGGAGCTTCTCAATATGAACACATCCTTCCTACCGTCTCCCTTAAGATGAGAAGGGGTGCAAAGGTTGCGGTGCGGTGCTCTTGGGTTTTGGCTCCCAGCGCTCCTATTGCCACAGCAGGGTGCTGGAGAAGTGGGGTATAAATGTCGTCTCTGCTTCAAAGCAAAAGTACTATCAAGACCTTTTAAGGAGAGCAATCCAGGACATGTACACCTTGGACCTGGATTTGAATTTGTGTTGTGATTCTTACTGCAAAATCAAAATGCTCATCAACCCTGGTCATCACATTGGCTTTGAAATCGGGAAATTGATAGATGTCGAATTCAATATTCGTCATAACGGCTATAAAAATGCTGACCGCTTCTTTTATCTGGGTAAACATGAGAACGTTGTGAGGAATGTGATCTGCTTCTTAGGTAAAGATGCACTATAACTCATGAACTCATGAAGAATTTCAGGATTAACAACTGTATTAGAGAAAGTGCGATTGAACCATGTCATGCGTTCATTCCATTCAGTCCTGTCACTATTTTTATTATTCCATCTCAGACCGCATCAATGTTCACCGAATTATAGGATATTCAGAAGAGAGGATCATTATAACAATTATCTTCTGCTCTTCGTACATCTATCAAAACAGTACCTACTCATATAGTCAATCACATCATGAATCCAGACCATTTTTATTTCGATCCATTGACCTTTACTCATACTGTATTGGACCTAGACGTAGGTCTCGAAAATTTATACAGATTAGAATCTATTGGTATCATCGAGGATGCTGATCAAGGTACTATTGATAGCATCTTCAAAAAATTTCATGACAGTATTGATTTTAAGGAAGGGAAGCACCATATTGAAATTCCATGGTACAAGGATGTTCTGCAACAGGTGCCTTCAAACCATCAGATAGTTCTGGCTGCATTTTACAGAGTGAAGGCAAAGTTGCAAAGACAGAACTTGGACACAGCCTATGGATATATTTTCAAATATCTGGTTGCAGGTATCATTGAACACGTCCAGGAAGAGCCAAAACATTTCAACAAGAACATATGGATTCCTCATAGACCTGTGATAAAAATAGTCGAACAGGCAACTACAAAAGTAAGCACGGTTTTTAACTATATCCTATATACTATATCCCGGATTAGACCTTATGGCATCACTCTTCAGATTACTTCTGCAGTTCAGAACTAACAAAGATGTCCAATTAGCTGAAATTTCAAAAGCACTTTGCAAATTCGACTCAAAACCTGGGTAAGTAAACTATTATTTCACAGGTTGAAACTAAATAGGAAGCTTGCAGTCATTTTTGCTAAAGTTATTAAATTCAGGAGAAACGAAATAACATTGATATTAGGGTTGCTAATTATTTAAAACGGGTTAGTATTGGAATAGTGTGAACTAAAAGTAGGAAGTGATGTTAAAATTAGGATCGAGGAGTTAAGATATTATTATTGAAGTATTATGATGCTATTTTTCGTTATCAAGTTAAAATCGGGTTTGTACCAGGTTCTTTTTATAGAAGACTGTTATTAGAGTGTTACCAGGTTATTTTGTGAACATTTACCATTAGTAACCCGGATTACCATTTTGAGGAGGAATGGAAAGTATGGTTAAGGTGAAGTTGAGATCTGGAGTGGAGGTAAAATGACGAGTGCTAGGGTTAAATTGTGCGGGGAACAATAATGTATGCACAAGGCGTAGAAATTATTATTATTATTACTATTATTATGTTTTATCTGTATATTTATTATTATTATTATTATTATTATTATTATTATTATTATTATTATGCGCTCATTCAGCTTACATTGATATTTTCCTGGATAATTGTACTTTAATTGCTGGATCGTTTCAATATGGGAATAAAAATAGGTGCTTAGGGCGTTCCTTTCTCGATTTGAGCATAGAATAAATGCCAAGTCTTTTGTGCTGACTTTGAAGAACTGGGTGATTCTCCCGTCAAAGGCGACAATTGAACCATTTTTAATGATTTTTCCCATTATTGGGAGGACACTAGGGAAGGAGTTGTCAATGTCTAAACTTCCTGGACCTAGAATTTGCAGGTAACCGATTATATTTTCTTGGCTGGTTTCCGACATTATTACTATATATGATCTTTCGATGTTATGAATGTGAATAAGTTCACGCACCCCTACTGCAATAATAATTCCTTTGCCCCTCAACTCAATAGGATTTTTTTCGAAATAATCCGAGATGAAGTTTTCACATTTTTTATAATATTTCTGAACTGTATTTTTTTCATGCAAAAGTCCGTTTGTGCTTTTTTACTAGATATATTTTCGCACCAATATTTTATAATATAAATTTGACGAGGTAAGTTAATATTCGTACAAAGGGTAGCCTAAAAAAGCTTCCCCTTCAAGGCTCTCATTTCATAATGTCACAGAAAACCAAGGGTTCACAAGCAGGTAGTAGCAAAGAGATGTCTTCGAAATGAGGATTAACATATAAATATATGAGGTTACGTGATTATTATACTAAGTTAAACATTAGAGCTCTAGGCATAATATTATGTCACAATAGAGATTTTATTCTGTTACATTTTTGGTAGTTATGTACTTATTTTACGATATTAAGGAGCTTCAATTGATATCTTTTCGATAGTTAACATGTAAGTTCTATGTTATTATTTAATATGTAAATATCTTCAAAACCAGATCTAATACATAAAAATTATTATCAAATTATGTGTTTTTCATCGTAGAACCAACAAATTATAAAATTTTTTCTATTTGAGCTTAGGAATTTTTAAAATTAACAAATATGTTGACCCAGTGTTTAACATGGGCATGACTGACTGTCAGAGAAAACAAAAGAAACTACTGATTTATTATTTCTTAAACATTCATCTGATTCCCAAGCTAAAATGGAGATTGTACTAGATTTAGCCATATTTCTATTGATCTAAATATATTATACTTCAAAAGATAACTAAAAAAAAAAAATTATACTTACCAAAAGCATGTTTGCAATACAGGTTAATGTTGCTGAATTCCTTTGAATGTAAGATTCTGCCTCCGACTAAAGTTAAATTCTCGATGGCTCAAAAATTGATTTTCTCCCAAAAATTTATACTTTTGAAGAAGTGTGTGTCAATGATTTAGTTCAAAAGTATACTTCTTAATATTATACCTGTTGGAATATTTAAGTTTGTAAACATTTAATTATAAGTATACTCATTAAATAGGCTAATAACTATATTAATATCCTAAGTATGACCATTATATATATATAATATATATATATATTATACTAGTTTTTCGCTAACTTTTATTATTATGTCAAACGCGCATGCGCACATCACTCTACATCTTGAGTCTCAGGTTATAGTACGGTGTAAACGGTATCATTATTCGAATCAAAATATATGACTTGTACGGCTGCTATATATATATATAGCATGTGGTGGCAGCGATTAGCCAAGTGAGGCGTTATGTTTGACGCAAAATCAATGCATCGGTTTACCCATACCCACAAATAATTGCCAAGGAAAAACTGCGATAATTTATTTTCTGTTCTCGATTAACGTGAAATAATGACAAGCAAAGTTCAGTTTAACTTAATCATTAGCTTATTTTTTTTTTTTTTTTTTTTTTTTTATTTTTTTTATTTTTATTATTTTTTTTTATCATTTTATAGAATAGTGGAATATCAACTTCTTTCAAATGCTAAGTTTGCTTCATAAAATATCATTGCAAACATAAAAAAAAAACTATATATAAAATGCTAATTTGGTTATATAATATATATATATTATATATATAATGAATTATATATAATTCATATATACTATTATATACTATAAATTAATTATATATCTAATAATTACATATTATAATATTTAATAAATATATTATATATTAATATATACTTATTACTATAATTATATTATTTAAAATATTATATAATATAGTAAATAATAATATATATATATAAATATACTTTATTTATAATATAATATATATATTTTTAATATAATATATTAAAATTAATATATATTTTAATTAATTATATGATATATCTTATTCATATATATAATAGTAAAAATATTAAATAATTATCATATATAACTATTTATTAATATATATATAATTATAATATATTAATTTAATATATTTATATTATATAATCAATATATAAAATATAGTATAGTATTATAACATAATATATTATAATATATATATTTGTGTATGATGTATAGGGTTATTTATAGCCTAACTGTTTAGGTGAACTATGCAAGGTTAAGGTCAGTATAAAAAAATTCCAAAACGTCGTTATAGTAATAATCGACTACATAATGTCAAAACCAACAGTAAGACGCCAAAGAAATAAAATTATAATATGTATATATATAATTTTTTTTTGTAATATTATTTTATTAATTTGAATTTTCAAGAATCAAAGAGCATGCATCGACAATGTTTAAGTATAATTAAAACAATTTGCATCATATAAAATGATATATTATTATACAGATTTGGGCAGTATGAGGGAAAGTTTAATCATCTTGTGAAAGTAAATTTAACAGTTGAAAAATCTCCGTTCAGAGATTGATTTAAAAATAAATATTTATTAATTTTATTAACCAGTAAAATTAATTTGTTTCTTTTTTTTTAATGTTTACTATAGACTTTGTGTAATGGTTTTTACGAAGAAATAGTTATTTAAACATCATTCGTAAAACATATTGCAATAAAAAATACAATAAATAAAGATACCCTTATAACAGACACAAACAGAAAAAAACAGACACACACACACTTAATTAAATATATAATATATAATTATATATATATATAGTTATATATAATATTAATATATAATAATATATATATATATATAATTAATAGATATTAATATATAATTATAATTACTATTGTAGAAAACGCCAAATATTTACCATGAAGACTAATACACATTCCTATGTGATGTGATTAATATATATATATATATATATATATATAGTATATATATATATATTATATATATATATATTATTATATATATAATTTAATATATATAATATAATATACTATACTAATAATAATTATACATTCATATATAATTATATATAGTATATATTATAATATTATAACATTATTACATATATATATTAACAAAAAAATATTTTATGTCCCAATATAATACAGAAAAGGGAAATATCGTAATATCCTCTAAATTGTAATATATATAATATATATATAAATATTTATATATATATATATATATATTATACCGATTATATATATTATATAATATATATATATATAATATATATATTATATATATATATATATATATTATATATATACATAATAATATATATAATTATAATATATTTAAACTATTAATATAATTATCAAATATTTTGTCAATTCAAGAGATAATTCAAAGTATTATATTGATTATATGTAGATATATTTGTACTATACATCATAAATTTAATGTAAACTAGGATAACACACATTTTTAAATATATAATTATATAATTATATATTATATTATATAATATATATATATATATATGAATATATGTAATAATATTATATATATAATTAAATATTTAATATATATATTAATAATAGATTATATATTATATATAATATTAAAAAAATTATATTATATACAAATATATGAATAAATATATATATGTAGATATATATATATATATAAAATAAAATAAGATATAAATATAATATAATACTATATACAATATAAAATAAAATAAAGGAATATATACTATAAAATACAATATACTATATAGTATAAAATATAATAATAAAATATATATAAGTCCTGTGTTTTAAATATATAATTTAATGTAATATATATATATATATATATATATATATAATATATGATTATATATATATATATATATTGATGTAATATTATATATATATAATATATATATAATATATTATATATATATAATATATATATATATATATAATTATATATATATATATATATACAAATATGTATAATAATTATATATAATATAATATATATATATATATATATATATATATATATATAATAGATATATATATAATAATAAATAATATGTTTGCGTCCTGTGTTCTTTGAAATATATAGCTTAATGTCATATATATATAATATATATATATATATATATATATATATATATATATATATATATAAATATATATGTATGTAATATATATATATATTATATATATAATATATTATATATATTATATATAATATATATAATATATATATATATATATATATATATATAATATATATAATATATACTATATATATATATATATATATGATATATATTATATATAAAATATATATATTATATAGTAGTATATATAGTATGTATATAATATATATATATATAATATATATAAATATATATATATTTTTGTCTATATATATATATATATATAAGAGAGAGGAGGCCGCAGGCGTATTATATATATATATATTATATAATATTTATATATATATATATATATAGTTTATATATAATATATATATATATATATATATAATATATTATATATATATATTATATACTATATATATATATATATATATATTAATATTATATATATATATATATATATATATTATATATATATATTGCTTTGACATAATAGAGTGCGCTCCTGTGCTGAATATATTGTGATTCAAATTCCCAATTTTTAAGTATAATAAGTTTGAACCACATTATGAGAATGTGAATGTACGTGTATTGAAACATAACGGGTCACACATAAATAATTGAACTAATGATCTGCAATTCCTTATATTCCTGAAAGTAGCTAGACTATACCTCATTATTTACTAGATGTTTGTAAATGCAAAAATTGTAGGTTAGATACAACCTTCACCCAATCTAAAACTATGATTTCTTTATTGAAAAATTATAAGAAAATTTAATCCAAAATTCAATAATTTTTTTTTTCTTCTTTTTATTTCTGACCAATTCTGTTTAACAAATTTTACCTATTTTCATTCTTTAACTGTCAATTTTCAATAGTCTTCTACCCTCCTACTTACGGTCATTACACCACCTCTCTTAAAAGATATATTCCCTCTCTCATCCTCTCTCTCCTCTCTCTCTCTCTCTTCTCTCTCCTATGCTCCTCCCATTCTATCTCTACTTGCCGTCAATGTCTTTTCTCTCCCGACCTTAGTCACCTCACGTCTCAATCCCATCACATCTTTTACTCCTTCTCTGTGCTTCATCATCTCTCTCAAGATACGTGAACACTCTATTCTCTCTCTCCTTCTCTCTCTTCTCTCTTTCTCTCTCTCGCTCGCTCTCCTTATCATATACATTTACAATATTCATTTATCTAGATATTATTAGCGAATAAATAACTATAAAGTACTATATATTTCTATATCATGCTATATATATTTCTAAGATTGATCACATAATAAACTAAATTAAGTTCAGATACTAAATATTATAATTTAAAATCACTACCAATATGTAGCATCACTTCCACTAATCTTATCTACTCTTTGTTAATAAGACGTTCAAATCCTTCAGAGCAACAGAACACACAACACAGACACGAACATTTCACCCATTATTTCTTCTAATGGATTCTCACTAATCACAACTCTCATCATAGCTTGTTTCTTTGACAATATTTTTAGCACTTGTGGGAATTCTGTAGACAGAAAACAAGACCTAGCATGACCCAGACGGAACGATATACCAAACACACACTACATATTTACATTTATGCAGGCTATACCTTTTCCCACATATCATATTGGGTTCTCATTCTCTACTTGATTTCATCCTTTACAGCATCAGCGTACGTCACATGAGCACCTTCATAGGCAATGTTTATTCTCCGTACGAAGTCCGTTACCACACTTCTTGCTAACACATTACTCACAAAAAAATATACTACCAAAAATATCCATTTATTTATACTCATTCTACATCATCCATAAGACATACCTAAACTACTACTTAAATATAATACCCTATTTTAAAAGTCTATTAAAGAAGTCTATTGTTATTTATGAGTTTTATTTATTTAGTAATGTATTTAGTTATGAAACTTTTCAAACTATATTATCACTCCAATTACGTAAAGTTTTTTTCCTTTTCTATTGAATTTTTCAAGCAAAATAACACTCATTAATAAGGTGAAATGTATATATCCGTTTCTTTTATTTATGTAGTTTTTATAATAAATAAAAGCAAAATTACTTTGTAGATTATTAGATATGACTCTTCACCTACTTTATAAATGTTCCCCAACCTATAAAAACTTCTCATCTTCATAGGTTCCATCCTTCTCCCCCAATTCTCCACATTTTACAATAAAATGGGGCTTGGTTTACTGTCATTTATGAATATTCATAAAGGTGTATTTCTGGACTATGTTACCTCAAAGTTTTTAATATACATATACATAAAAAAACTTATTGTCCATATAATTAATATATATAATATAATATATATATAATTATATATATATATATTAATATATATAATATATATGATACTTATATAATATATTATACTATATATTATATATTATTAGTATATATTGAATAATATATAATATAGTTAATAATATAAATATATAATATATAATATTAATATATATATATAATATATATATATATTATATATATTAATATATATATATAATATATATTTATTAATTATATATATATAATATATAATATTATATATATATATATATATATATTTATATATTTATATTTATATAGTTATATATTTTAATTGATATATAATTATTTTGATAATTATAATTTAATATTTATATTTATTAATTTATATATTATATTTTATATTTATATTTATATTTACATTTACATTTACATTTACATTACCTATTCAAGTATATTCAATTTTACAATTTACATTTTCATTTTTTCATACATTTACATTTAACATTTACATTTGTAACATTATACATTTACTATTTAACATTAATAGTATATTATTAATGAACTAAATACCTACTATATATATAAAAAGTATATATATTACATATATATTATATAATATAATATATATATATAATATATATATATATATATATATAGGATAAGCGAAAAAAATAATACAGTCTATTTAGGATCATGCTTATGTACAGTTAGTTTATATTATAACTAACATCTAAATAATATATACACGAGAATATAAATTAGTATATGAGTATTAATGCCAACTTATATATTCTAATCTTGACTATAGTATAATTATAGAAGTATCTATAATTCATATATATTAATTTACCCAAACTTTCTCAAGAGACTATATAATATATATATTATGCCTACCAGATGCTCATATGATGAGAGTATTAGTTTACTCCATAATATTAAATACATATAAATATATATGGCACGTTATATTAGATTAATATTGCCACCTTTTGTGTGATAAATATGTCTTATGGTAATAATGGGAAGGTGTAATATATTACCATAGAATGAATCAATGTACTACAAAAATTAGGATATTATTAATATTATTAATATATATTATTATATTATTAAATATTTAATATTATATATATATATATTATATATATTATAATATATATATATAGATATATATTAATATTATAAATATATATAGATATATATATAAATAAATATTATTATATATATAATAATATTATATAATAATATTATTAATTATTATATATATATAGTATATTATAATATATATATTATATAATATATTAATATATTATATATAGTTATATAGTATATATGATATTATATTATATATAATATATTATATATATAATATATATAATATTTATATATATAAATTTAATTAATAATATTTAATTAATTAAATATAATATATATTAATATAGTAATAATATATTATAATATATTATTTATATTTAATAATAGCAAATGAATATGAATAATATATATATATATAAATATATATATGTATTAAGACATAACAGTACATAGAGAGTAATATAAACTAAATTTGATAGAGAAGATAAAGTAAAACATGCATATGAAGAGTGTCAGAACCCTTTAGAACTCAGCAAATACTAAGTGAGAAGTAGACGAGAGATAGATAGATATATAGGCTATAGAGAGAGATGTATAGATATACCACTAAAACTAAGAATAGTATAGATATATGATATATAATAGAGAGAGATATAGGTAAGAGTTAGGAAGAGAGATAAGAGATCTAGATACGATTGAAGAGGAGAGAGTGAGAGACGACTATAGAAGAGAGTGTAATAGTATTAAGGTGAAATAGTAGAGAAGATTGCCAGGACCAGCAGTTGTAATATTGGTCCACATTTGCTTTTATTTAATCATATGTTGTGAAATATGGACAGAGTGATAGAAATACGAAACAAAACAACATTCACGACATTGGTGCGTAACACGATATAATTTCACCGACAGACTAATAGCAAGATTTAACAGTGTGTTTATATAAGAGTAATCGATTCCGATACGATAATAGTATATATTATTTTATTTAATATTACAAATTTATTCAATCATCTTTTTTTTGGAACATCGTGTCTCTAATGTAAATATCGGAAGCAAACGCAATAAACCACTACTTTCAGTTTTCTTTGACTTTTGTTCAAAGGCTGTGTGTAACTTTTGATATTTCACTGTCTTTGGTATTTAAATTAATTTTTCTCTTGAAATTTTTTCACCAGATTTATGTTTATGTTCAAAATATATTTAAAATATTGGATAGATAGAAAAAATATTTAAACCATGAGAAGTAGCAATAATTCTCGTAGAAATCTTTTCGACATACATCGATACATATTCAAGTAATAAATAGGTATTTCTTGCAATAGTGTCATACCAGTTATGAAATCGAATGACACAGAACCACATTGATATACATTTTTAATACATGTTCATTAAATAATATTTTGAAGATTAATTAATTGTCGATCGCTCAGACGGAAACGGATATATTAATTAGTAAAGATGAATACACTGATAAAATTTTTTATTTTATTGACATTTATAAATTAATTTTCAAGTACTAAACTTTTATTTCGAATCACTGGAATGATTGTTATTCATTTTGTTTATTCAATCATATTTTAGTTGATATACTATTCATAATAATAGTTTGAAGTTCACAGACTTAACTTAATAAATATAAAAATTTAAATACAGAGAGAATAATTACATACTACTAACTGGCAGAAAATATATGAATCTGTAAATCGACGAAATAACGATTTAGAAAATCATTTTCCTGTTTTAAAGCAAAGCAGGTAAGGAAGCAGCATAGTTATTTAATGATAATTATATGATATAAGAAGAATAGAGTATTGAGGAAATTAGGCTTCGCTTACCAAAATTTCAAGCTATTATCATTAATAAAAAAAAGATGTGAGGAAACTTCGGCTAAAAACTTTAATAAAAACTATACCGAAGAGAATAAGCTTAAAGAGACACGTTTAAGAACACACACTACAGACAAATTAAATATTAAGTTTATTTTTCTAAAGCAAATGTTCCTATATACATCACCGAGCATACTTAGATTGAGATAGTATTAACCTAAACTATTATTTTAGTATTCTGTTTATATTAGATAGAGCGTTAGACCTCACCAACTGATTAAGGGTCTTATATGCTTTATTATAGTCCCTCCTGGATTAGACCTAAAATAAATACTGCCTCTTTCAGAGCTATCTCGAATACCTCACGGGCAAGCTAGTGTACTACCACCTAGCACAACAGAGCCCGACAGTTGTTACTTCTCCTAGACATTAAACTAATAGCATATAATGAAAGATTAAACCCTTAAAATGTATACATAGTTACATACGAATCATATAAAAATCGTATATATATAAAATATATGATTCTCTGATATTTCATTTCTATTATATTGCATATATTTAAAATATTAGTTTGTATTTAGTATTTAAAATTTAAAGAATACAGTATAAAAAATCTCATCATGCCATTATACAGCATTGAGAGTAGTATCAAATTTCGTGATTAAATTTAATAAATATATTGAATGAAAAATATAATAAGTATAATATATATAAATATGGTATATATATAATATATATATTAATTATTAATATTTAATATTAATTGAATTAGTTAATATTTAATAGTATATATAAATATATGTATAATATATGTATATATATTATATTATAATAATAATATAAATATATATTAATATTAACTATTATTTATATATACAGTAGACATATAATAGTAATTAATATATATATATATAATATATTAATATATTATTATATTATATATATAATATTAATTATATATTTAATTTATATAGTATATAATATTATATATATTATAATTAATTATAATATATTATATAAGTAAATAAGAATATAATATAATATATAGTAATATCTATAATATCTAAATAGTTAATGATATATATATAAACGGAGATAAGTATTGAGGGTATTGATTATAGGGGTCCAATAAAAACACGTTATGTCAATGATATGTACACCTTGCTCACAGATTTTTATGAACCCTTTTAAGGTAAAATAATTTTACGTCATAGTTATCTATACAAACGCATTACAAGCTTAAGTAATCTGCCCTCCCCATGATTATTTTTGAATCTATATAAAATATATTTATAGATATCTACCTCTTCTACTCTTAACTCTTCTATACTCTCATTCTTACTTTCATCATCTCATCTCTCTCTCTCTCTCTACCTCTCATCTCTCTCTCGTCTCTCTTACTCTTTACTCTTACGTATCTACTACTCTATTACTCTTACTTCAATGGAAACTGTAATGACTATAACCTTCTCCTACTGATGAATGAGAACGTTCCTAAACACACTATGCTTGAAAATGAGTAATATAAATAAAGTTTGAATATGAGGAGGAAGAGTTTTCGTAGCAACAACAAAGCTAAAAAAAACACTAATTATTATAAAGTTCAATATTATTCAGATATATACATATGTATCGTTCCGGAATATATAAATCGAAAATAATTGAATCAGATGGTATAGATACATTAAGATTCCCGAGACCATGACGAAATCCGAAATATTTTTGCCTTTAACTTGTTCCTGACTATAAGAGGCGATTCACATACTACGATACCCCTACTTCCGACATGTATTATATGAGATATGGTATAGTGAAAATATATAAATATTTCTTATGTCAGACGCCATAAGCCTTTCATTGTAGTAGGAAAACTATTTAAAAGAAGTTGAATTGTTGAGGCAACAAACTCTAGATTTCATACTCCAATATTAATTTATTATATTGTATATAAGAATTAAAAAATAATTTTAATTTAAAAAAAATAATATTTAAAACATTAAGATTAATTATATTATTATATAATATAGTTAATATATATATATTATAAATATATATTAATATATTTAAATATATATTATATTATAATAGTATATATATTTAATAGTATTATTAAATAATTCAAATGTCCTCACAATAATTTTTATGTGAAGATGTGGATAGATTACGCAGAGTAATTGTTATAGCGACGATAATAATGTCCAAAAATAATAATCATCATTTTCTTTAGAATATGATTTTATTACTGTTTATAGCTAGTATATATATATATTTAAATCTCACACACTAATAATCGAAAGTGTAACCGACAGACGCATACTGCACGGCTCTGCAGTCCAGCCTCCACATGCATCAGCGAGACAAAAAACTAACTATATCTCATGACGTGCATCTTATGCTCCTAGTGTGACTTACGGGGACTAATCCCCCTCGGGATGGTCTCCTGGTGAGACTAACACCGCGACGGCTCATATGTCTATATAGTACATATAGGGGTGTCCGCTGGGGGCGTGTTAAGGGTAACTCTTTCTCAACCTACCGACACTACTCCTCTTTCTGAGTAGTATGATACTATATACCCCCTATTTCACCTCATCTCACCCCATCGATCATTCGAGCCCTAAAAAGGTTAAATATCATTACCATTTAAGTAGTAAGCTCTATTTAGATAATTTCATACTGTATTCAGCCGTAAAAGTAGCCTCTTAAAAGAGCTATATTTTATACTGATCCACTAATGTCACGGGTAATAAAATACTAAACCTCACGTTATTAATACTTTACTGATAGAACGATATATTATTAATAGCTGAGCCCAGAAAGAGAAATTTAGTATAATATAAATATTATTTACATAATATAATAATATAGTTTATATATATATATATATAATATGTAGCTAAGTATCTATAATATATGATAGTAGGATTAATGATATTTAGATTTGTATACTAGTAATTACGATCTATATAAAATAGTATACTATACTAACACTAACTAATTACATCACAATATTATAATATATATTACGTATTATATATATTCATATATTATATATATATATCACTCTCAATATTATATAATATATTATATTATAATATTTATAATTAATTATATATATAATATTAATAATATATATAGTATATTTATATATTATAAATATAGTATTATTATATTTAATATATTTATAATTATATATTATTGTTATATTATTAAGTAATAATTACTAAAAATATAGTAATTTAATATATCTATTATTTAGGAAGTATATATATATATATATTATAATATTAGTGATAATATATGGTATAATATAATATAAGTATTATTATTATCATTAAAAAGTATATCATAATATATATAATATATATATTATATATTAATATAATATATATATATATAAATAATTAGATATTAATATGTAATATAATTATAATTAATTATGTATTATATCTTATATTATTATAATATTTATATATATATATATCTATATTATGTGTGTGTGTGGTGTGGATTTGAGGAGAGAAGAGAGAAGAGATTAGTGAGATATATAGATGTATATATATTTATACTAATATAAATTAATAAATATAGTAAGATATATATATAGAGAGAGTAAATTAGTCACTATATATATATAGTATTTGAAAGAAGTATACTGTTACAAGTCGATGATAAGATCGTCCGATATAAGCTTGGCAGAAAACTCAGATTTAATTTTTCTCCAACTGCGTTCAACTATTGGCAGTATCTTTGTAAGAACAGTAGTATCTGCACATCATAGTGTATTGTTGGCCAGAAGTAGGTTGAAAGTTCTAAAAAACCTAGCATGCACCAAAATCGTATTTATTCAAATGATTCAAATAAAATCACTTACAAGTCATTTGTAAAGCCTTTGACGCTGACGAGAGCTTCACTTAACACATGGCGCGATGCAGAGTATGAGAGCGTATGTAAAGGTAAACTATCGGATTTTTTTATTTTTACATCTTTAACAAATTAACATCCGATTTACAACTAGAACCCAGATGTGAAGTAATTAACCGAATAGATCACAATATGTGTTATAGTTTATAGATCCCATGAGTAAAGTAATCCGGATGGAATAGTTTTTAATTTTGTGTAACCACCACGAGCTCTGCCCCGAAATTGTATAAATTAAAGAGCCGCATTATATATATAATTAATTAATTAATTTATTGTAAAGTTTTAAAGTTTCTAGTGTTATTAGATTGTATGCATTGTAAAACATTTCAAATAAGGCGAATCATTATAAAGGCATAAAAATCTTTAAGCAGTCATATTACGTTACAACAGCAGCTACAGAGACACCTACGGAAAGTACTACAACATCGACTACGGAAATTACTCCATCATCGACCATCAAAAGTACTTGGTAGGAATGACGTCCTATACATTTGTACTTTAAATGAAGTATCCTATGTCAGGAAATTTGAAGAGTAGTTCTGATAAGTCAATAAATATATTACTCTTACTTCAGTTAGGTTCCTTGATGTTAGAATGTTGTGTTTGGTTAATAAGTGGAAGAAAAATTAATTATATTTTATGCATTACATAGTAAATAATGTTTTTTATTATTAATATCTGGTATGAATAATAATATTAGAACGATACACAAGAGAAATACATAGAGTGCCAAATTCGCTTCAAAAGCTAGAGTAACTCAGAAGCGTGAAGTTAAACAAAAATGATTAATCAAGAATTTGTCTCACTATGGTAAAGACTAATCGCGTAGAATCAAATGCAAGGTGCACATATACTCTTGTTTTAATAACGTAATTAAAGAAGAAAATTTGAGTATCAACTGTTTAATTTTGTAGAGTTGATTTACAAATACTGCTGAGTAATAAAAACATAAAAACTCAGTCATACGGTCTATTTCACCGAGCACAGCAGAATGTAAGCGCTTCAGGAATATTATATTTTCGGTAAATTAACTAACTACTATAAGTTTAAAAATCAGATAAAAATAATATGATCTTCGATGTACGAAGTCAATAATACTGAAATCATTATTCTAATTCTTTATATTCAATGACTTCAGACAGAGAGTATACTACTATCTTAATCCTATTCGTATTCTACTGTACTAAATAGTCATAAAATTCTATCCTTAATAAGCACAATAATTCGTGCAACAAAATCTCATACCACTAGGTACGAACACGATATAACAATCACATCTAATTTCCTACATTAAACATTCCTGATTAATCTTAAAAATTCCTCAATTCAAGTCGATTCTAAGTGGAATATAATCAGCTATCTACATAACTATCCAGTATCTAGTAATATTATAATTATACAATTCTAAATCTCTCTATTGCACTAAATTGCAGAGTTTTGTATGGCGTAAATTCCAACAGTTTGAATAATCAAGTTAATTTCGATCAGGTGGAAGTGACGTATCAATCTATTTAGAGTATGTGAGTGAAAACTTAAATCTTTTGAGCGTCACAGCAGATGTCTCCGGAAATTGTGATATAAAACATGCTCAAATAACTAGACGATGTTCTCAATCTTTTTCAATTCTATGAACATTAAGCAAGATGAATATAACCAATAAGTAAATATAAAATGAAATCTATAGTGGGGCAAATCATCTAAAGACATTTAATCCTATTTGAAGCGAGATTTGTGTGTGTATATACCACTCTTTTCATATATGAGTTTTACTCCTTGAGAATGACAAATAGCACACTATAAGAAAAATAGACTATAAAGTATTTATTCTACGTCAGATTGCAAATGAAAATCGTTCTTAGTGATTACACAACAATTGAATAATATGCAAAGAAAATTCATATATGATTCTGATGCGTAGTTCATATATTTATTTCTTAAAAGTAAACTAATATTGAAGAGTCGTGGAAGTTATTAATCGATTACCTGATACTCTAAGAAAAACAAAAGATGTTGCTCAAGATACAACAGGTCTCCTCTCTGAAATACCTACGGAGAGTCCAAAGAATATACAAGTGAGTTAAATATTTCTATTTATTTCCGACACTCAATAATACACACGGCAACAGTATTGACTTGCATTGAGTAGGTTTTGGTGAAGCTCGAAACAAGTACGAAGCGTTAGGTTCTTTCTAGTTTACGAGGATGGCTAGATCAATTTCGATGCAGTGCGATTTTTAAAAATTATAGAAAATGATTCTGCTCGGCAATGATTTGAGTATCCGTATAAGCAAATCTTCTGATAATAGACTTTCTCAAGGAGCAAGGGGGTGTGACACGTATCTCCTTGCTTTTTAGCGCGGGTCGTAGTGGACGAGAACTGACACAAAAAAGAATACCTCTGTGGTCTTCTCAGAAGCTTATCACACCAACCACTATGTACATGAATCTATTAGCCGAGATAATTATAATCTAGCTCCAATAGAGAAAAATCACTCTGCAATAAAATTTCCATTCTGATTTTATCAATTCCACGGAAACTATGATGAAAATAGTTCCTTTAATTCGGTCTTGAGTTTTCTAGTTTTCGGTGTGTGAATAGGGTTGGCATTCTGATGAACAACTCTGAATAATGAGATCTTTTCTACTAGGTCTAGTAATAAACAAAAGCTGTAGTGTTTTATATGTTTTTTTTTAGTGTATTAAATATTGTTATAAGATATTGTATATATGAATAAGAAACGAGAAGCGCGCAATAAACCGGAGAATAATATACAACATATCTTTCACAAACTAGCTGTCCGAAGTGTTTGGTCAATATACCTTATTATAAGTGGTATACCTTATCATAATTGGTATATGCTCTTCTGTGAAAAATGTATTGATTGCTTTGTTTACTTGGATAGTTATCACGAAATTGAGATATTTTTGTTACTAGTGATTGATAATATTTGTAGTATACTTATAGATGATATATAACGTAAATTTTTATATATTAACATGTATCTTCTGGCCTAATTGCACATATTTAGTAAATATCTATTATCTTGATCTTCAACATCCCACTAATAATAAACATATACGGTGATACGGTATAGTAACCGTAACACTATCTCTGCACAGTTAAATATATTATATCACGTTATTTACTTAATAATTTTTTTTTGAGTCGAAAAGTCAGTAAATATCACCATAAGTAGTGAGTGTAATATAACGCGATTGTAGTTGATTTTATAGGAGATATGATGCAGAAAGGTAATAGATGGTTTTTGTGAAAGAATTTTTGTTAAAGAAAAAAAAGTAATTAGATGTTATATATATTAATATATGTATTGTTAGGTGTGGTATAGTTTGTAAAAAAAAGAAAGAAAAAACTCTGAATATAATAATATAGTATATAATAATATTAGTAGAATAATATGTGAGTGAGTTATAATAGTTATAATATATATTACGATATAGTAAGCTCATTAATTATATATAGTATAATAATATTTGATGTGTTAGTATCGTGATGTAGTCGAAGAGTTTCATATGATGATGTTAATTATATATATAAGTTATATTAATATATATATATATATTAAATTATATCATAAATGTCTAAACTTAGTAGCGCGTATGACCCTAGTAAATTCCTATTCACCTTAAGTATATATTACTATATATATATATAGAGTTTATTAGTGGATATTAGGTTAAAAATAAACTTGCATAATATAGATATTGAATATTTTATATATTATAAATATATTACGATGCTGATACGTTTGTAACTATGAGAGTGATAAGTGACTCATCTTAATAATTATAAATTACGTTATCATAAAAAATTCTCTTAGAATCGTTTTAATCTATTATATACATTATTTTTCTATAGAAAATAGACTTCCTGTGAATTTTCATTTGATCAGTTATTGTCAAAAATTACAAGATTTTGTTAATGTATATTTCTTATGTTAAAGTCAAGATATTGAAGATACAATTTAGACAAAGAAACATAAATACCAATATATAAAATACTTATGTTATCAAACGAATTAAAGCATCACTACACCACTAATACACTTTACACTTTAATATATTTATATATATATATTATATGTATATATATATATAGATTAATTATATATTAATATATTATTAATAGTAAATATAGTCTAATATATGAATATATATAAATTATTAATATATGAAATATATATATGTAATAATATAATAACTATTATAATAATAGTATTTATATGTATGTATTATATATAATATTAAATATATATAATATATATATTAATATCTGTAGTATTATATATATATTATATATATAATAGAATATATATTAATAATAGTAGCAATAAATAATTAATAAATAATATATAATTAATATAAGATAATTAATAATTTATGAATAGTTTAAAAATATGATAACAGAAATTAATAAATGCTTAGGCACTAGGGATTATATAGGCTTTCTGTTTTGTTTTTATATTTCTGTATGTTAATTATAATATATTATAATATATATTAATCAACCCCTATGACCTACTTCTTCATCAAGATCTGGCGAAAGTCAAGCAGGCGCAACAACATTAGACTAAATTGTAAATTCAATATCTCCTTGATGATAATAAAAGTGATATTCATAGTCATCAATTCAGTAATGAATTCACGAGGTTCAATACATCTTATTAAGAAGAATAGAAATATAATAATGAAATAAAAATACACACTAATATTCTTGTCTAAATAAAATTTAAATAGCTAATAGAATTATATAAATAAATTAATAAAATATAGATAAATATATCATTGTAGAAAAAGCGCTCGCCAAATAATATTACTCTGAATATCTTAAGGATAGAGATAAATAAAAGATTCTTAATTAATTAATGCACCATACAAATAAATTTCAAAAGAGGTGAATGAATCTTACTCCCTAATTGATTGTGATCAGTGTATAAAGCACTTAAATGTCATGAAGCGAAGAAGCGAGCTAGTTTCCATGTTAAATGAGCATTTTGGAACCTCTATACCATATTATATAATCAATAAAATTAGATTAACCCGATAAGAAAGGATATATATGAAAATGTAACCTTTCCGCTTTTAACCATACCTCTCCGTAACTATGCATATAACTAAACATGATAGATTCTCCTTTGTTCATTTTTTCTGCTTATGAAATTGTGATATAATTATAATAGTGTCTGCTAAGCAGATTTAGAAAGTTATGAAATATTAATATTTAATAAGGATAAATTTAAATGAAGGATCGTAATGTTAGTCTTGATATACATTTGAGTTTAATGTGATTATTTAGTGAAATAACTAAATTTGTCATGTAACTAAGGTGAGTATAATTATTGCTAGAATTTTAGAGAAATATCTTAGTGTTAGAAAAATAAAAAACCGAGAACTTTTAAGTATGTAACAAAACATAGCAATAGGTCGATTATATTATTTATATCTTTAAACATTGGATTAATTAATTTATTTACTTATTGACTTATTTACTTATATAAATCCTATTATATATTTATTTAAATATAATAAAAAACGACTTGGCCCTAAGCAACTCGCCCCAGCAGCTGTTTTATTCTAAAATAATATTTTGAAATTTGAATGTACAATCTGTTAAAGAAATAGAATAGTAGCTATTATAATTATTTAAAATATGTTTTCATGTTTTGCGGGTTACATATCTATATAGATAAGTACATTGATATATATATATATAGTACTACTACTAAGTATAATATTATAGAATAATATATTATATATATAGATAGTATATATATATATATATATATATATAGTAGTTATACCTATAGTATATATATATATTATATGTAAGTATCATATTAAATAATATTATTATAGAAACATGATATAATGTAATATTATATATATTATACATAATATTATATTATATATCTTGGCATTTTTCCTTGATTTCACTATAACTATATAGTTAAATATAAGAATATATATATAACTAATATTAAATACCCTAGCGATGCCTACCAAGGTAGTCTTCCCATTGTTGACCGGCTCTCGGAAGTATTTGTCAAGGGACGTGCGCTGGTGTGGAAAGAGCTCGTGTTCTTGCAAAACGCAGTAAAAGGCTAAATTATAGTATAATATATATATATATATTATATCTCCAGTTAGATCTACTGAATTTGAACACTCAAAACTAAGCAGCGTACTTAACATCTGAGAAAAGTAAGATATAAATGCAGACTGTCCAGGCATGTTCTAAGAATATGAGAGTGTGAGTAAGAGGATTTCAGAAGAGATCTTATAATCAAGTAAAACAAGCGTGAGAGCTTCATATATAGGTAGGCTTAGAAATAGTTAGACATTGAATTCTTAAGTGACAGGTACTTGCACATTGTTAATTCGGTAATAAGCTGATTATGAGACATGTGCTCTTAGATTGCTTATATCCAACACTGAGGTACATGTTGCTTAAGTTTAATTATTATAGAAACTATCAATAAGTAAAGTTAAAATTAATAATGATTTGAAACTAGATATGAGAACGGTTTATATAAGTGTCTAAGTGCACGGTTATATATCGATAAGATCAATACATTATAAACCTCAATTATAAAAATAAATAACTTACAAGAAATTAGTGAATCTGTGGCCTTTTTATCTACAATCCTAGTTATATAGTATTTAAATAATTTTTTTATGAGCATTAGCTATTTGGTAATTTTGCGTAGGGTTAATGAATATAAAATGTATCTAAATCTATATAATAAAAAAATACATTAAGAATGCTAGCCAGAATTTGTAGTCTTTTAAAGGTATTACAAATGAACTCTGAGGAGAAGGAGCGTATTTAATAAGATAATAATATATATACTGAGAATAAGAAAAAATCTACATTTGTCTTCAGGAAAACCCTTAAATATCTTATACAGAATTATAAAATTTCATGTATATAAGAATATTAAATTATAATTAATTTTATATATAATATAATATTAAGATAGAATTAATAGTTTATATATAATATTATTATATATATTATATAATATCAATCAGTTTGCTGTTTAATTATTATACTGAATATTATAGTATTAATTAATAATTAATTAGGGAAATAAAAAATATTATATATTTTAAACTCTGTAGTTAATTTATCAT
>JABUQX010085290.1:0-15000 GCA_015478945.1 Trachelipus rathkii
CAACATCCGACTCCATATGATATGCATTTCTATCGTACATAAAACATGACCTCTCTACATTGTAAAGAGTGTATGAATATAACTACATTTAGGTCTGAAAATCATATTTAGGATTAATCCTTTTTGTAACCACGGGCGATTTAAGCACCTAATTCAGAGATCAATCATATATTTCAAACTTGAACCTTTATTCTGAGTAACATGTGGTGCCAATAACTACGATTAGGACCTATAATTTAGGCCTAAATTTTAGGATAAGCCTTTTTGAGTAGAGACGGGCTCTAAAATATAAATCTTACTAAATACAAGGATCAAAAGGTAATTACGTATATCGACAAAAATCATTGTTCTTAATTATTTTTTAATAAATATATTATATTCAAACTCAAACATGCTGGATCGGTAAGATCCCTTTTAACAAGTAAAAAGGAAATAGTTTTCCATACTTAGTGATTGGTCGGGGTAAATCCTATCTCTATATTGACCTCGTATGTGATTGAGAGTCGTAAATGAATTATTTTATCGATCTATTTGAAAAATTAACTTTGTTCTTTAAACTTGTAATTGAGCACAGTGTGTGTGTTTTTATTATCTTTTAGAACCAAACTCATATTTAAAAAATCATAATGTCATTTTAGCTGTTAAACGGTGCACAAGTTATCTGATTTGTATTAAAAGTAGATTTATATTTTTACTAAGTGTAAATTCATATTTATAATAAATACTTACATTGAGGAATAATTATTAATTTTCCTAGAATAGATAATAATTAATTCGCTAGATTTATAGTTAAGCTAACCAGCAGGGCTCAGCATGAGCCCCACCCGTGGTGCGTCCCGCCGCGTCCCGCCAGCCGCGTACCCGCACGCCGCGTGCGCCCGCAGGCGCAATATTTCCCGCGTTCCCGCACGCCGCGTGCCCGCCCGCGGCGCAATATCCCATTATCCCTGCGCGAATTATATATTGGACACGCCATACACACACGAACACGCACGCACACATACACCACACACACACACACACACACCCCACACCACAAATTAATCAATCACAAACTGAATCTAACCTCACTTTTACAACATATCAATTATAAATAAATGTATATTTATTAAAAAATTTTATTTTTTATTTTAATTATCTAAATCTTACGTAGTGTTATTTACTTCATCCCTATTGTTATTATTATTTAGAACACACCTACACAAAACGCACACATACACACACACACTCACACGCACACTCACATATACATATAACGTATATTAAATTAGCAAGTATAATTTTATTAAAACATTTTATTTTTATTTTCCTTTAATAATCTTAAAGTGGATTTAATTACTCATGCCTATTGTTATATATTATTATAGTAACACACATGCAATCGCACTCACAAATAATAATACACACACCCACACCTCACTTACATACACCCATTACACTTACACATACGCACCCACCCACTCGATATTTTGATCCCCAACTTTGATGCCTCAGCTTTTAATCCCTCAACTTTGATGTCTCAGTTTTTGTGCCTCACTTTGACTGCCTCAGCTTTTGATGCCTTAACTTTGATACCTCAGCTTTTGATGCTCAGCTTTGCATGCCATTCAACTTTAATAACGTTAGCTTGGTACCGTCAGCTTAGTGGACTCAGGGTCTGTTGATGACTCATCTTTGATTCGGCCTCATCTTGATACCACAGTATGATTGACATCTGATTCAGCTTAATAGCAGTTACACCCTTAACCAATAGACACTTACACTTACACTTATCAACATACACTATATCTCTTATTCACACATACGCACATACACATAGACACTTACGTTCACCCATAGACACTTACACTCACCCGCACACCCCAATATACTATATATATATATATATATTAATATATATATATAATATATATATATATAATATATATATATACTATATATATACTATATATCTATATATAAATATATAATATATATATATCATATCGTAAAATATATATATTTCATTCGCGCGGAATATTGCGCCTGCGGGCGCACGCGCGGGCGGGAACGCGGCGAAATATCTGCGGCCTGCGGGCGCACGCCGGCGGGCGGGTACGCGGCGGGCGGGGCGCGGCGGGACGCACCAGCGGGTGCGGGTTGGCTGCTCCCTTTGCGGGTGGGGCTCATGCTGAGCCCGGGTGGTTAGCTTATGAAACTAGTGAATTAATTATTATCTAATCTAGTGAAATTAATAATTATTCCGTCTACATGTCAAGTATTTAATATTTAAAATATAATAATACAACTTATAAAAAATAAACACTATATACTATTACTTAATTCAGATAACTTGTGGCACTGTCTTAACAGCTTATAAATGTACTATTGATTTTTTTAAAATGAGTTTGGGTCTAGAGTATTTAATTATATATATCTATCTCCACACTCTCAATATAATTCAGTTAAAGAACAAAAGTTAATATATTTCATTAAGACGATAAAATATTCCTCGACCACAGTCACAGTATACGAGGGTCAAATATAATATAAGGTAATCGTACCCGACATCACCAGTTAAGGGAAAACACTGGTCCTTTTTTACCTTGCTTTAATTATGCATCTTTACCGATCCGCATGTTTAGGTTAGATAATATATTGAGTAAAATAATAATAACAATGATTTCTTGCTATGACGGGAAATTACTTTTTGACCATGTATAGGCATTAATGTGAGGCCCGTCCATCAAAAAGGCGCGAGCTAAAATTTAGGCTAAAATTTATGGCTAACGTAGTTATTGCACAACATTTTAACAGAAAAGAGGTCAGTCTTGAAATATATTTTGACCTGGATTTAGGCTTAAATCGCCCCGGGTTATTCAAAATAGGAATTTTATCATTGAAATTTAGACTAAAGTAGTTATTTCAAACACATTATTACTAGAGAGAGGTCAGTTTCGTATCAGTTAACGAGTAGTGCGCGTTGTGATAGTTTTCTCGTGAATGGATTGTCAAGTTACATAGATAATAATCAATAATTTACATAAAGAAAACCCGAATTCATTTATAAAAAAACTTTGAAATATTTTAGTTAACATCGAGTGAAAAATATAAATGTAAGTGTAATTAATATTGTTTATTTTTAATAAAATCTTTAAAATATTTATAAATAAAATATACTATGTTATGTTTAGCAGCAGAGAACTATTTGTTTATTTTATACTTATTACATGGTTAAAGATGATGTAAAGCCGTAAGTCAATAGAACAAAACGTGGCATAGCTGAATGTAGATGGGGTGCTAGGGGCTGTCCTACTGAATTTACTGATTATTGCTTAACGTACGTAAATATATGTTTTAATAAAAATTTCATATAAATTTTAGTATAAAAGTAATTTTAAACCTTGATATTTATAAAATTTTCATATAACAAAAGTATAACAGTTTAATAATATTCTTTGTATCATAAGAAATGATGATTTATTATAGAAGTTTTAAGAAATTTGAAATAATTCAGTTTATATTGAATAGAGCTAATTATAATTTGAATGATTACGTTAGTTTTTAAATTAAAACATATAATGTTTTAATAAATTAAACGTTAATATGTGTACGTGAGTGTGCGTGGGTGTGTTGTGTGTGTGTGTTGTGCGTGTGTGTGTGTGTGTGTAAATACTTGTGTGCAAGTGTAAGTAAATCTGGGTGGGTGTAATTAAATCTGTGTGTGAGTGTGAAAATTGTACGTGTGTGGATGTAAGTAAATCTGTGTGAGTGGTAAGTAAATCTGTGTGTGGTGTAAGTGTAAATGAAGTGTCCTTGGATATCAAATGTTAAGAATGTCATAGGTGAATGTTGTGTATAAGTATATTCTATAGTGAACTAGTTGTGATAAGTAGTTATAGTGTGTGTGTGTGTGTTGTGACCGCATGTGTATTATAGTGTAACGTACAGTGTCTATGGGTTAAATGTAAAGTTGTCAAGTAGAGATGTGTGTACTTAGTGATCATAGTGAAAATGTGTGTATATAGATTTGTAAGTATGTATTTATGTGTAGTCTTTGTGTTGTGTGTGTGTGTGTGTTGGGTGGTGTTTTGTAGTGTCATAGTTAATGTGTGTTCTAAATAAATAGGCATGAAAGATCCATAAACACTAAAGTATAAATAAAAATAATAAAATAAAATAATAAAAATAATAAAAATAATAAAAAATAATAAAAATAATAACAATAATAAAAAGTATTAAACAAAATAAAAACATAATGTAATAAATCTATGAGTTAAGCAGTAAAGCAGAAAGTTAAAAACAGTAAAGCAGAAAGTTAAAGCAGTAAGGCAGAAAGTTAAAGCAGTAAAGCAGAAAGTAAAGCAGTAAAAGCAATGAGTTAAAGCAGTAACGCAGTAAAACAAAAAGCATACTAAATCCCCTTGGCGTGTTAGGTAACACCTCTATTGATTTTTTGATTTACTGCTTTAAGGTCATGTAATGTTTAATGAATATGTGGCGTTAAAGCATAAAATACTATGCGTTAAAGCAGTAAAACATGAGTTAAAGCAGTAAACATGAGTTTAAGCAGTAAACATGAGTAAAGCAGTAAAGCAGTAAAAACAAAAGCATACTAATCCCTAAGGTGTTAGGTAACACTCTATTGATTTACTGATGTTACTGCTTTAAAGGTAATGTATGTTAATAAATATGTGAGTTAAGCAGTAAAACATCATAAGTTAAAACAGTAAAAACTTGAGTTAAGCAGTAAAACACAAGTTAAAGCAGTAAAAGCAGTAAAACAAAAGCATACTATCCCTCTTGAGTGATTAGGCTTACACTTATATTGATTTAACTGATTTACTTACTTTAAGGTATGTTAATGTTTAATGTTTTAATATAAATTTGGTTTTAAGTAATTAGTAAAATAAAATGTTTATATATATCAGGCACTCTGGTTTTTTCTTCTTACATACTAATTTTTTAAAAATTTATAAATTAAAAAGTATTAAGTAAAAGTATTAGTAAAAATAATGTTAATAAATTAATGAGTTAATAATAGTTCTGTAATGAGTTACAGTTCTAGGTTCTTAAAATTGAGTTTTAATAAAAATGCTTAAGCATGAAATAAAAATGAATGACCTTATAGTATCTATATTTTTCATTCGCGCGCGGGTCGCAGCCTGCGGTGCGGGCCTCCATCCTTTTCGGGAGGGGGCCTTGCTGCGGCCTGGTGGGCAGCTTATGAATCTAGAGGTGAACCAAAGATGGTCATCCAAAGATGAATATTAATAGTAGGTGGTATCCAAGATGGCTTTCATCAAGATGAGCCATCAAGATGCGGCAACAAAATTGAGCTTCGAGGGTGTGAGTGTAAGTGTAAGTGTACCTGTGCGTGTGAGTGTAAGTGTATATGGGCTCGTGTAAGTGTCTATGGCGAGTGTAAGTGCTTATAAGTGTATAAAAATACTAACTCAGTAAGGAAGCATTCTAGCAGATTGTAATATATACCAATCGATTCCTCATATACCTTATAACCTAGGGGTAAACACCCATATTAGGGCTATTCCAGGCTCAGGGGAGGCTAGAAAAAGCTGAAAAAAAGTGGGCACACTCACGTTGGCACTATGTGGCACTCACTTTGGCAGCTTATAATGTGGCACTCACTTGGCACTCATTGGAACTCACTTGGCACTCATTGGCACCATTGGCACTGCACTTGGCACTCAACCTGGCCTCACCTGCACTCTCTAATACTCATAGCACACTAATAGAACAACACTAGATACTTCTTACGGTGGTTGGTACCATCAAAGCCATCAAGTTAGCGTGGGTTAAAATTGACCCATGGTATATGGCAAGGTAAAAGCAGAAATATCATGGTCAAACAAGGTTATGACATCAAAAAAGGGCTAAGTCCTAAAGGAAGGACAAAAAATTACCATGGGTCAAATTGACCCATGGACGACCAAAGGGTTGGCAGTGTGATTGTACGTGAGTATAAAGTGTAAATGTAAGTTCTATGGGTAAAATGTAAGTGTCATAGTGAGTGTATGTGTGAATAAGTGTCATAGTGAATGTCTGTATACATAGTGTAAGTGTGTGTGTGTGTGTGTGTGTGTGTGGTGTGTGTGCGCCCCGGCGCACGCTGTGTAGGTTAGTTTTCTAAGTTAGGGTAGGTCTACATGCGTCAAGTTTAAGGAACGAAATATGTGACGGGTGGCGCCACGAGTGGGCAAAAAATTGGCGTGGGCCAAAAATGAACCATGGTTATATGGCAAGGTCAAGGCCGAAATATCATGGATCAAACAAGGTTAAGACATAAAAAGGGCTAGTCCTAAAGGAAGGAGCAAAAAATTAACCGTGGGCCCAAAATTGACCCCTGGTATTGGCAAGGTTAAGGCCGAAATATCATGGGCAAACAAAGGTAAAGAGGCATCAAAAAATAGGCTAAGCCCCTAAAAGGAAGATCAAAAAATTACCGTGAGCCAAAATTTGACCCATGGAAGACCAAAGGTTTGGTCGAAAATTAGGGTGGGGCAAAATGACCCATGGAAAAGACCAAAGGGTTGGCGAAAATTGGCTGTGGGCCAAAAATGACCATGAAGACCAAAGGGTAGCCAAAAAATTACCGTGGGTCCAAAACATGAAACCCCTGGAAGACCCAAAGGGTGCAAAAATTCCGTGGGCCAAAATTGACCATGGAAGACCTAAAGACAGACCAAAAATTACCGTGGGCAAAAAATGACCCATTGAAGCCAAAGGGTTGGTCGAAATTAGGGTGGGCCAAAATATTGACCCGTGGAAGACCAAAATTACCGTGGGCAAAAAATGACCCATGGAAGATCAAAGGGTTGGTCCGAAATATCATGGTTCAAAAGGTTAAGACATATGCAAAAAGGGCTAGCGCTCTAAATGAAGATCAAAAATTACCTCGTGGTCAAAAAATGACCCATGGTCGAAAAAATTAGGGGGGCTTAAAATAGGGGGGCAATACGTTAAATACAGGTTTGAGACGCAACCGGGTTGCGCAAACCCTCTTCGAAGGGTTATGCCAAAATTAGGGTTGCCTAGAGAAAAAATTAGGGTCAGCCAAAAAATTAGGGGTTGCCAAAAAATACCGTGGTCTACCAAAAAATTAGGGTTGCCCAAAAAATAGTTAAAGGCCCAAAAAGGTCAAAGCCAAAAAAAGGTCCAGCCCAAAATAGGGTCAAAGGTTCAAAAAAGGTCAGGCCAGGTAAAAAATTTGGCTCAAAAAATGGGTTGCCCAAATTTTTAGGGTGGGGTAAAAGAGGTCAAAAAGGTCAAGGCCAGGTGGGGTAAAAGAGTCGTAGTCCGAAATGGTTCTATTACTACTTAGAAACTTAGCTTATCCAAAATTTTTAATTCATAAGAAGTACAAACAGGCTTATTCTAACTATTTGGGATTAAGAGGACAAATTCTTTTCTAATAATAACGTAAAAGTCATCCCATTTCTCACCTCAACTACTTGACATTAATTAAATTTTTAAAGACCTATTTGACATCACTATAATATTCAGTTTTCCCGATACCTTATCACAAATTTTGATAAATAATAGAACCACTGAATTTGAAAAGACTGGGGGCGTTTACAAAATTCCTTGTGGATTTTGTAATAATTCATATTTCGGCGAAACATTAAAGACCCTGAAGGTCCGATTAGAACAACATAGGGGTAAGGTTAACGAAGAGGAAATGACCAAAAATGCCATTTTTGACATCTATCACAGATGAGCACATCCTTGTATTTGCGAATGAAACTTTACTAATATACATACGATAAAATACTAAATCAACTATTGGAATCTTTTTCCATTTCAACTAAATCTAATTTTAATATTTCCGAAGGATTCTTTAATTTTGATTTAATAACAAGAAATTTCATATCTGAAAAAATTAAATATTTATCATCAAATAATTTATTGTGAAGTAATTTTATGTTGCCATCTATTAATTTGCTTTTTTCATTTTTTATTTCAGTATTTCTATTCTATTATGAGTATTAAGTCAAGAACTAATTTTTATTTCTGCATTTAAGTTCTGAGGAGGAGACGTTGTACTTGTCTCGAAACGTAAACTGCTGTTTAATTTTTAATATTTTGATTTCCCTGTTTAGTTTTTAAGTGGTTTTAAATTGTTTCTTTATATATATATATATATATATATATATATATATATATATATATATATATATATATATATATATATATATAATATATATATATATATATATATCTATATATATATATTATATATTATATATATATATATATATATATATTAACGATAAGTTTCATCACCTTGTATCTTGGAAACGAGGCGTTTTCGGTGAAATGTTTATTGACACACATATTATCTTATATTTATGCAAGGAATATCATACTAATTTTTTTCGCAATATTAACGATACACCCTGTATATATTTGTGTGTGTGTTAAGTATATTTATTTATGTTAGGTTAGATTACATATCTTTATGAATTGTCCATGTCGGTGAATTGTCGGTGAACTCGTCTAAACGCAGACAAATGTTATAAATATGAAATTAGGAGACACCGTAGCTATTTTCAATGTCTAATGTTCATTTCAAACCTTTCATACAAGTTTCATGAAATTCGACTTATTTCGCTATAAGGACCGATGGAAGTATAAGGATTTTTATTTATTATTATTATTATTATTATTATTATTATTATTATTATTATTATTATTATTATTATTATTATTATTATTATTATTATTTTTATTTTTATTTTAAATATAAAGAATACTCAGAAAACTGTGAAACTTAGATAAATTCGAAATTTTTCCAGTTGTTAGTCAGATTTGAGTTATCAAATACCAACACTGAGAGATTGTAAAGAAAGTGAGCTGTCGCTTCGAGTTTTGGGTACGTCACTAAATAATAACATGACAGCACGAAACTCAAAATTCACCTACAACACTCAAAAAAAAAAAAAAATGGCATCATTCTTCCAATATGGGTATCATTCTTCCACTAGGACAAATCTTTTGTCAGAAGCTAAATTGATTTGTTTTTTTCTGACAAGTTCTGCGTGAGAGATAAAAAAAATAAGTAAGGTTTATTTTCAAGCATGAGAAAAAATATCAAATAAATCCGTTTTTCTTGAAAAAAAAATTATTTAGCTTAATTAACCTAAAATTTAAATATGTAAGTAAATGGGAGGAGTATTCATCATTATAATTATTATTACTATTATTATTATTATTATTATTATTATTATTATTATTATTATTATTATTATTATTATTATTATTATTATTATTATTATTATTTTATTATTATTATTATTATTATTATTATTATTATTATTATTATTATTATTATTATTATTATTATTATTATTATTATTATTATTATTATTATTATTATTATTATTATTATTATTATCATTATTGTTGAAGAATATTGTTTATTCTATGAAAAATTATATTTTGTATTTAGAACATTTTATTTTGGCTTCTATGCCAGTAGAGAAAATTCTGGCAACATGGCCATATTTTTTACTAATGTATCATAGTCTACGTTATTAGTTTGTGGTAATAGCGTGAATCTTGATGTATAAACTCACGCTCATGTATTTTATAGGGTTAAGTTTCTAGTAAAATATCTATTTTATTCTAGTGTTTGATTATCCTTATGTAAGGTTGTACTACGTAGAAAGTCTACGTTACCATGGTAGCTGAGAGAGTTTGTAAACACGCCTAATTTGAAAATGTGAAACAGAAAATGGAAAGTTAAGGCCTAGTCAAGCCCTATAATAGAATTAGGAAATAGGCCTAGATAAACCCTATAATAGAATTAAGAAATAGGCCTAGATAAACTCTAAAATATAATTAGAACAAGCCTATTATATAGTTAAATATGGATTTGTCAATGCAGAAAATTGATTCACTACAAGGTAAGACAAACTGGGAAGATTGGAAGTATCTTATGCAAATAAGGCTAAGTGGTATACCAGATGCAATAGAAGCAATCAATGGTAAATTAGAAAAGCCACAAGAACCCAGTACTACAGCAACAGGTGAAGAGAAAAATGCTTACAAAAAGAAATTAGACAATTCACAAAACTCAATCAGACTGTCATGTTTCTGGTTGGTTTCAAACTTAAGCAAAGTATTAGAAGTCAATAAGGAAATCTTTTGAAGCTCAGATGAAGTGTGGAAGGAACTTCACAACTTTTGCGAGTTGAAGAAGCGGGGAGCAAAGTTTACCGATGTTTGTTCACAGGTGTTTTTTCTTACAAAAATGGAATGAGATCTAGACATTGGACTGGAAATTTATCTTCAATAAGACAACTCTGGGGTAATCTTCAGGAAGAAATTGTCAAAATTTAAGAGAAGAATGAAGGTACTTTGCCAGAGATGATTTCTTAATGTAAGAATTTTTTGAAATTTGGAAAAAGGATTATTCAAAATTTCCAAACGACATGGCTTCATGATTCATAGTATTAGAAAAGAAAGAAGTATGGAAAATCTGCGTAACTTGCTTGCACACGAAGCAAATAATGAATGGGTCAAAGGTTACAGTCAGAAAATCAAGAAGGCACCTTAACAATAAAAGGAAACTCCCAGAAGGAATTAGTACAAGATAAAATGATAGAAATTCCCTTGTAATTAACTGCATTTAAAAGGTCACTGGATAAAAAATTGCAGAAATGGATTGCAGATGGTAGACCAGAAAGAAATAAAGCCAGAAAGAAAATGCAAATTTGAAAAATAAGAAAAATTCAAAAAGCTAAAACAGAAGTTAATGCTTTTATGTTAGCATTAGATGAACAAATTTTTATTTCCGAAGAAAATGATAGAGAAAATTGGTATTTTGCATAGATGGCGCCTACAAAAACACAACAAAGAGAAAGTTATTTTAAACTTATAGTGAATTCGAGCATCAGTCAAGGTAAAATCAGCAAATGGTCAGGAAGCAAATGTGTTAGGATATGGAACAATTGAAGTAGAATCAGTTGTAGATAGAAAAATATCTCAATTATTTTTGAATGATGTTTTGGTATGTTCTGATAATAACAGAAAAATTTATTTCGAGTATTGGCAGCACATTCTGCTCCAAATAGTGAATTTTATATCTGGACCAAGTGTTATGTAGATTTATGATGGACAAAAAAGCCTATTTTAATGGCTATCGTAAACCAAAGGAAGGGCTATTCAAAGTTGCAATGAAAGCTAAAATCTTCCATATACCAGAAATAAATGCACTTGAAGAAAAGGATTTATTACAGTTATATCATGAAAGAATGGGACATCAGGATAGAAGACACATAAGAAATCTGATCAAAAGAGAACTAAATTTTGAAACTCTCACCTTCATAATAAAAATTGCATAGGATGTATAAATGGAAAATTGCATCAGCAGAATTTTGGAAAAAAGACCAAATAGTACTAAGCAAGGAGAATTGCTATTTGCAGATGTTTGTGGACCATTTCAAGTATTATCAAACTCAGGTTATAAATATTTTGTATGTTTCAAAGATGATTTTTCAAAAATGAGATTTGTATTTTCTTAAAGAAAAATCAGAAGTTGTAGAAAAATTGGAGCAAGTACTTGAAGAAGCAAAAGTACAAGGACATCTAATCAGAGAATTTTTAAGTGATAATGGCTTAGAATTTAATAATAAGTTAGTTAAAAAGCTTTTACATAAATATGGAGTAAGACAAAGGTTAACGGCTCTGTATACTCCACAACAAAATAGAGGGGAAAAAGAAAATAGAACGCTAGTTGAAGCGGCTAGATCACTCATGTATTCAAAAGTAAAATTTCCACAGGAGTGTTGGGCAGAATTAATTAACACAGCAGCATATATAATAAATAAGAACTGGAAAATCTACTGTGATGGAAACGCTTTTGAAACTGGTCATGATGAAAGCCCAGAATCAAATCATCTACATGTAATCGGAACAGCATGCAGTGAGTGCGGAAGAAGATCAAGAAGAAGAAGAAGTAGACCCATAAAGCAAATTCAGGTAGTGGTTTCATTGGTATATGCAATGGAGATGTGAGCTACCAGAATATCGGAGCAAAAAAATATTTTGTGTTTAGATGTAGTGCTGGAGTAAAAACAATTTTCAACTTCAAAATAGATGAGATCGAAATCAAAAAAAGAAAATAAAAAGAACGAATCAATAGAGAAAATACAGAATTGATGACATTACATCTATAATTAGGTTAAACTCATCACATACAGAAACAGAATCTGATACAGAAACAGTATCTGATACAGAAATAGAATCTGATACAGAAATAGAATCTGATACAGAAATAGAATCTGATTAAGAAATAGAAGAACAAGATAGAATAGTAAGCACAAACCAATTAAGAGACAGATCAGTAATTAAAAAGCCATCAAGGTTTGATGACTAAAGTACTTATCTATTAGTAGAAGATATGGAAAAACCTGAAAATTATAAAGAAGCTATGCAGAGTAAGCATAAAAAAAATGGGTTAATTCAATGAAAAATGAAATGAAATCATTGAAAGAAAATCAAATACCAGCAAGTTGAATTAACCAGGCAGGAAGAAAAACCATTGAAAACAAATGGATTTATAAAATTAAAATATGAACCCAGATGGCACAGTTTGACAAATATAAGCAAGATTAGTTGCAAAAGGGTATAGTCAGCATAAAGGAATTGACTATGAGCAAACATTTAGTCCAGTAGCAAATAAAAGTACTGTAAGGACTTTAATAAGTGTAGCAACTAAAGAAAATATGTCCTAAATACAATTTGATGTTTCAACAGCATTCCTTTATGGAAATTTATCAGAAGAAATATATATGAAACAACCCAAAGGTTTTGAAGATGGGACAGACAAGGTATGCAAATTAAAGCGCAGTTTGTATGGGCTTAAGCAAGCACCAAGATGCTGGAATGAAAGACTTGGAAACTTTCTTTCAAAACTTAATTTTGGTAAAAGTACAGCTGATCCTTGTCTTTACATAAGAAATCAGAATGGACATAAAATCATACTTGCATTATTTGTTGATGATGGACTAGTTGCATCAACAAGTCAAGCAGAATTGCAGAAATGTTTAGAAGAATTAAAAAAGGAATTCAAAATAACATATAAACCTGCAACATATTTTTTAGGAATTGAAATTGAATCAAGAAATGATGGTTCAAAGAAAATTAGTCAGTCATGCTATACTAAAAGACTACAAAGGAATTTGGTAATGGAAAAGGTTGCAATGCAGTGTCACACCCATTTTAAAGATAATGTTACATGACATTGATGGCAGGGAGAGTTTCGCCTTACAGATTAGCAAATAGGACTCTTCTATATCTTGCAAACAGCACAAGAACCAGATATTGCATTGCTGTTAATATCTTTGCCAGAGTGTAGAAAATCCATCAATAGAAGATGTTACAAAAGTTAAAAGAGTGTTGAGATATTTAAAGGGTACACCAGAGAAGGGTATTATTAATAAATGTGATTCTGAACAAGATCATCTGGAAGGGTACAGTGATGCAGATCATGCTGGGGACTTAGGAACAGGGCATTCAACAACTGGAATTGTTTGTTTATATGCTAGAGGAGCAATTTCATGGAGTATTCAAAAGCAAAGTTCAGTTGCTATTTCAACAACAGAAGCTGAAATTATGGCAGCAAGTGAAGCAACAAAAGAAATTGTGTGGCTTCATCAACTATTGGAAGAAATTACAGAAGTCTTCAAGAATCCAGAATTTCACAAAAGGACCAAGCATATAAAAGTACGCCATTTCTTCATTAGATAAAAAGTTCAAAATGATGAAATAGAAGTACTCAAGATTAACAGTGAGAATCAACTTGCAGATGGACTCACAAAGCCTCTACATCAACCAAGATTAATGATGCTGAACGGAAAAATTGGAATGGACTAACCAACGTTGCAGAATAAACAATAAGGGAGAGTGTTGAAGAATATGGTTTTTTCTATGAAAAATTATATTTTGTATTTAGAACATTTTATTTTGGCTTCTATGCCAGTAGAGAGAATTCTGGCAACATGGCCATATTTACTAATGTATCATAGTCTTGTTTATTATTGGTTGTAATAGCGTGAATCTTGATATAAACGCACGCTCATGTATTTTATAAGGTTAAGTTTCTAGTAAAATATCTATTTTATTCTAGTGTTTCATTATTCTTATGTAGGTTGTTACTAGTAGAAATGATCTACTTTATCATTGATCATTTAAAGATCTTTTTAACCTGTAATCTTTAATCATTATCATTATATTATTATATTATTATTATTATTATTATTATTATTATTATTATTATTATTATTATTATTATTATTATTATTATTATTATTATTATTATTATTATTATTATTATTATTATTATTATTATTATTATTATGAAAATATAGAATGAACAAAGAATAATGAAAGAAGAAATATTTCGATTAAAATCTCCCATTAGATTATGTTCTGAAAAGTAAAGGAAAAGTTTTAAGTGGAGCAAATTAAGAGCCGAAAAGCCTAATCGGTAAACGTTAAATTTAATGAGCCACTTTGGTTGGTATCTTACAACTGGTGTTTTCTTGCAAATAACAACACACACACACACACACACACACACACACACACACACACACACACACGTACGTACGCGCGCCAGATTTCTTTATTTAAATTTAGCTTTTGAAATTAAAATTAAGTTAGTGGGGGCTTGGATGGAAAGGAAGGTGATACGAAAGGAAGTAGGTAAAATTAAGAGTGAGAAGTTAAGTGAGCAAGACAAAAAGGATAAGTATGTAAGAGCGCTCGCTAGTAAAACGGTTGAATGTGAACAAGTTGATACTGAACAAATCTGGGGGCAAATGAAGGAAGCAATTGTTAGTAGTGCAAAGGAAGTATGTGGATGTGCTAAAGTAGGAAGTAAGAATGTTAACAGTGAATGGTGGAATGGAGAGGTGATGAAAGCGGTTAAAGGTAAAAAAGAAGCGTGGTTGAATGTACTAAAAGCAAATGATGAAGAATCAAAAGTAAGATGCT
>JABUQX010085290.1:20000-24277 GCA_015478945.1 Trachelipus rathkii
ATAAGGCGGTGTTATGTTATGGCGTGGTTACTATATATATATATATATATATATATATATATATATATATATAATCAATATCTTAAGTATTATATATATATATATATATATATATATATATATATATATATATATATATATATATATATATATATATATATATATATATATATATATATATATAAATTGCTTCAGTTTCAAAACTTCAATTTTCTCTTCCTTTCACGCAGCGATAAAGCACGAAAAAAAGTAACAAACCAAATCATGAATGTCGCAGCCAAGGCAAATTTTTGTCTCAGTATTATTGGCAGGACATATCACAGGAAGGATGTTTTTCTTTTCGGTCTTGTTAAAATTTATGAAATATTGGTTATATATATATATATATATATATATATATATATAGTATATATATAAAGAAGATATATATAGAGTTATATATATATATATATATATATATATATATATATATAAGTGTATATAAGTATATATATATATACAAATATACGTAATATATACTGCTTTTTTTAATACATTGATTTTTATGTTCTACATATATCTATTAAACTTTTGTTCTAAATAAAGTTTTATTAAAAGTCTATAGTTTTTCCTTTCTTAATGTTAACCTTTAATATACAGCAGTGGTATATATATATATATATATATATATATATATGAAATATAAGGTTACATATATATATATATATATATGGGTTATGTTATATATGAAGAAGTTATATGTTACATAAGGTTATGGGCGTTGCTGTTAAGCGTTAGTTATATATATATATATATATATATGCGTATATATATATATTTATATATATATATATATACAGCTCCGCGGTGTGCAGTAACAGCACGCATCCAAACAGCAAAAACTAAAATATGGCGTTATCAACACAATGGTGTCATTCCTTGGCTCGCATTGGCCCTTTGGAACGTCATAAAAATACCGTTCTAATTATTCATCAACAGTGACATCATGAAAATACACTGATCTGTGATAGGACCCTAGAACGTCATAAAATACTATCGGTTATAGGCCTCTTAGAAGGTCGTAAAAATACTGATTTTGATTAGCTCTCACCAATGGCGTAAAAGAAATGGGACTTTGGCTTTTAGTCGGGCCATAGAATACTGATCGTTGAAAGTGGTAACCCTAAGGTTTCCATCTGTACTACTAATATATATATATATATAAGCAGAGCAGCAGTATATATATATAGCATATATATATATATATATATATATATATATATATATATATATATATATATATAGTATATATATATATATATATATATATATATATATAGATATATATATATATCAACGGCGACTCCAGTAACTTTTTACTACCTCGTGCCTCTCTCTCTCTCTCTCTCTTCTATATATATATATATATATGCTACATACATAGTAATATATATATATATATATATATATATATATATATATATATATATATATATATATATATATATATATATAATTAACAAAATAATTATTTATATGAGATATTTGAGTTGTCCATATTTACAGTTTTCTTTAGCATATAATTGGTATAATGGGTACCTTATTGTGTTTCTTTCAAATTCAGATATTAGAATTTATCCGAATTTTTATCCGAAATGTGCATTAAGAAAAAGTAAATGTTAATTTGAATTTTTTTTAAAAAATAAAACAAGTGTTTTATTAGATTCCTAAATAGGAAAAAAAATTAAAAAAAATTAAATTCACGAATAGTACACTGTCTTCAACTTTTCTCTCCGCTTTTTAGGAGATGCACGAGCCGTTACCATTTATAATTGATCAAAAAATAGCATTATTCAATGGCTATGACTCTTACACTTTTTGTTTAAATTTTACATAACCTTTCATTTGTATTATGTGATGCAGGGGTTCCCAAAGTGGGTACCGCGGCACCCTGGGGTGCCGCCAGCGTGTGCCAGGGGTGCCGGCACATTTTTTCAATTTTTACTAAAATTTTGGAGTTAAGTAGTACAATTCGTTTTCCGGTTGGGAACTAACAGGCACCCGAAGGGCAATGCGTTAACTGTCATAAAGTTGTTGCTAATGGCTGTTTACTCCCATCCAAATTAAAAAGACATCTGGAATGCAATCATTCTGATTTAGTACATAAAGGTGAAGAAATCTTCAAACGCCGCTCTTTATCTCTTCAAGCAGGTTCATCTATGATGAAGAGAATCTCAAAATTGAAAATGAAAACGCAACTGAAGCTTCATTTATTGTCAGTTTACATATTGCAAAAACTGGAAAACCGCATACTATTGCCGAAACATTAATTAAACTTTGCCTGAAGGATGTTGTTAGTTGCATTTTAGGTCCAGATATACAAGAAGATTGATACAGCAGCTATCAAATAACACTATAAGCAAGTGAATTAACACAATTTCAGAGACAGTCGAGAATGAACTTATAAGAAGATTGAAAACTTGTGAATTTTTTTAGTTTACAGCTTGATGAATGTAACGAGTGGGACTTGCTGTTCTTCTTGTGTTTGTGAGGTACCCATTCGCAATGCAAATAGAAGAGGAACTTTTGATGAGCGAAGTGCTTGAGACTTAACCACTGGCGACGAAATTTTCAATGATATCGACAAATTTGTACAGGAAAATGGTTTGGAGTGGAGCAAGTGTGTGGATATTTGCAGTGATGGAGAGGCTGCAATGGTTGGAAAACGAAGGGAGCGGTGTCTAGGATAAAGCAAGTGGCAGAAATCGCCACCAGCAGCCACTGTGTCATACATCGGCATTCCCTGTCAACAAGAAAGATGCCACAAGATTTAAAAGTCGTACTGGATGATGCTGTGAAGATAATTAATCATATTAAGAGCCGCCCGCTTCAAGCACGCCTTTTAAAACGTACCGCCGAATATATGGGTATGGATCACTTTCAGCTCTTGATGCACACAGAAGTGCGGTGGCTTTCAAGGGGAAAAATTTTAGCCAGAGTGTTTGAACTAAACGATGCATTGGTGGTCACATTTACAGAGCAGTCTTTTATTTAAAAATTAACTAATGTCGATTGGCTGCTTAAATTGGGATACCTTTCTGACATATTTGAAAAACTAAATTAAACCACCACGTCTCTTCAAGGGAAGGGAAGAGCACAATTAGACAAAATAAAAGGCTTGGGCAAAATTTTTTTTATTTTTTGAAGCGTGTGTTAAGAGCAGAGACATCTCCAACTTTCCTCGTTTGCAAGAATTTGTCAAAACAAATGAGATCCATCTTCAGCCGAACTTCCTCGAATTTTTTACTGCCCACTTGGAAGGTTTGGAAAAAAAACCATTGTTGAGTATTTTCCCAATATTGATTCTGGGGATTTCTACAGCTGGATGACAAACCCGTTTTCGTGCGATCTGAAACGTAAATCTACTGGGATGACAAATGAAGCTTTTCAAAACCTGATGGACATCAGTGAAGACGGCACTTTGAAACTTAAATACCACGAATTGGGCCAAGAAGAGTTCTGAATGCAAGTGTATGCAGAAAACAATGCTGTTGGCAAGATCGCATTAAAAAGACTTGTGTGTTTTAATTCCACTTAACTATGTGAGTCTGCATTCTCAACGTATGCTTACATAAAAAAAACAGATACAGGAGTAAACTTTCAGCGTCAAGCGATTTAAGGAAAATTCCATAAACTTAAAGAAAATAATGAAAAATTCATTAAAACAGTTTCATTCTTCACATTAAATGTAAATGAGCATTAAATTTGCATTGTGTTTTTTTTTGTTTTCCTAAGACCTAAAACTAAGTAGTCAAACCAATTTAAGAGTAGGTGTGCCGCGAATTGTTTTTAGCACAACAAGGGTGCCGCGGTGAAAAAAGTTTGGGAACCCTTGATGTAATGTATTCTTTCAGATGATCTATTTTCACCAAAAAAAAAAAAAAAATAAGAGAACTTTATCATAACTTTACAAAATTTGAAGAAGATCGGTCGTTTCTAAAATAATAACTCTTGTATGCACGAGTAGCACGAGTGTAGGAGTCGCCTCTGTGTTATATACAATATATATATATATATATATATATATATATATATATATATATATATATATATATATATATATATATATTTATATATAGCAAATATATTTATATATATATAAGTTATATATATATATATATATATATATATATATATATATATATATATATATATATTATATATATATATTATTATAATATATAGTTATATATATATATATATATATATATATGTTATAATAGTAGTTTAGCGCTTAT
>JABUQX010085291.1:0-2500 GCA_015478945.1 Trachelipus rathkii
CATTTCATAGTTCAAGATGTTGGTGTCTTTGATAGATTGGTCTCACTTTGTTAAGGGATTTTTGTAGATTAATTTACGCTTACCTATTGCTGATGTGCATGAAAGCGGGGGACATTATCGATTATTTGTATGAACCGTTAGCTACTTTACCTTGTTGCTAAGCTATTAATAGGAATTTTCCAGGATGAGCTGATTAATTTTCATTACGCGATGGTATGTTAGGTTTGCATTTGTACATTATATTCTTAGTTGCAGTTATGATATGTTAGCTTTATTGATGCTAAAACTTTGTTGGTTAAGCATTATATTCTTTGTCAGTATATAAAGAACTTATTTTTATGTTATGTTTATCCAAAAATGATACTCGAAATATGACTTGAATCAATAGCTCAATAGATCACAGGCAGGTGGATGGGTAGGGGACTGCAGGGATGGGTGGTTTGATTTACTGATTTACTGATTTACTGCTTTAAAATCAGTAAACTATTACGGTTTACTGTGATATTTTTTATTCAAAGAACTTATTTTATGTTTTGTCAGGATAAAATTTTGTTATTTTTTTGTTATGTTTGGTTAAAACTTGTTATGTTGCAAAATTCGCTGGGAGATATGATATGTTTAGACGAAGGTTATGTATGGAAATTTTTTTTGTAAATATTACGAAGTTGATGTAAAACATTTGTTACGTTAGCATTATATTCTTTGTCAGTATGATGATTAGACGGGTTTATGCTAAACTTTTGTTAAGTATTACGATGTTAATGTAAAATTAACATTGATATGTTAGAGATATGCTTGCAAAAGTGTGAATAGATTACGTTTGTACGATGTGTTAGGTACTTTACTGCTGTTAAGTGAGGAAGTTTGTTAATGTTAGTGGTTTATTCGTACGTAAGGTGTGTTAGGTTTGTCGTTGTACATCATATTCTTAGTTCAGGTTATGTTATGTAAGCTTTATTAATGTGAAAACTTTGTTACGTTAGCATACTTTCGCTGCTCTAGCTATGAAATTTAAAACATGGGTATGATAAATTCTTGTAAATATACTGTGTGTCAATGTAAAAATTTAACGTTAATATTTAGAGATATATTGGTTAAAAGATGAATAGTTACGTTTGTATGAACAATGTCAGTTACTTTACAGGTGTTAAGTGTGGAACTTTGTTAATGTTAACAGTTTATTCGTGCTTAAGTTGTGTTAGATTCGTCGTTGTACATTATTTTCTTAGTTCTGGTAATGCTATGTTAGCTTTATTAATGTGAAAACAATGTTACGTTAGCATATATTCGTTGGTTAGTATCTAAAGAACTTATCTTTGTACTATGTTATTGTTGTTGTTGTTGTTGTTGTTGTCGAACGAGAATATATACCCTTTTGAACTGATATGGTTCATTCGTACGTCGTATTCTTGTTTACTTTCTTCTGATTGGGTGAAAGAAAGAATCTCATTACATTTAAGGGATGTTTATACACTATTTTCTTCAGTAGGATAGTTTTTCGCAGTGTTGATACGATGACATCTCCCCGCATCTCTACGCTTGTTGTTGATATCTTCACGAGGAGTTTCGTTATTCCCCACGATGTGTCATTTATATTTAATCGTAAACCGAATGGCGACTGCTACATTGCTTGTATTCCTGCCAGAGGGTCAAATATAATAAGTATTGCATCACTTTATGCAAATGGTTAAAGCATAAAATCATTTTTTCATGTTTAGAGTTGGTTTTTTCTTGAAATGGGCGGAGTCTAAAAAGAGAATAAGCCTAAAAACTTTATTCGTTCTTTGACTCATTAGGTATTATGATGGTTAGGTATGGTTATGATACATTTTTTTTGATAAATGTTACTGTGTCAATGTAAGATTAACGTTAATATGTTAGAGATATGCTTGGAAAAAGTATAAATAGGTTACGTTTTGTATGTAAAGTTAGTTACTTTACTGGTGTTAAGTGTGGAACTTTGTTAATGTTAACAGTTTATTAGGGCGTAAGTTGTGTTAGGTTTGTCGTTGTACATTATTTTCCTAGTTCATATGATGCTATGTTAGCTTTATTAATGTGAAAACATTGTTATGTTAGCATATATTCGCTGGTTAGTATATAAAAAACTCATATCTAAGATAGGATTCGTATGAGGGTTGGAATCAATTTCACTTTTGGCGATGATCAGTCACCTGACCGGAAATACTATGTAAACATCAGTTACAGGGATATATTAGACAATATTGTGGTGAAAGAGATGACGAGACGCTTTTACAGTCATTACCTTTTCCTTTAGGCAACCTTTACCAAATTCAAAGTAGTAGCTACCGTGTTCATGATAGCTAAACGAAAAGGTAATGACTGTAAAAACGATGCATTCGAGCCCCAAAATCTTAGTTTCAAACATCGTTACATTAGTAAAGTTCATCTAGAGAAAGATGCTGTAGGCTGTGCTTTCAAAGCTGTTGTTTTCCTAAACAGAACAACAGCTTTGAAAGCATAGCCTACAGCACCTTTC
>JABUQX010085291.1:15000-17500 GCA_015478945.1 Trachelipus rathkii
CGACTCCAATCACACGTTCTCTCTTCGCGCTCTCCAGCCGGTCAGGTTCCCTAATCACACTCTGCCCACTATACATCCGCTTAACCAACCGATCATCATTCATCCTTTCCCACCATGGGACCATAACCAATCTTCAACATACTTTCATTTATCTTCTCATTACCCCCTTTCTGTCACAACCACACCTACTCTCTGAATACGTTTACATTCCTCACTTTTAATCTTTTCACACCTTAGCATGCCGCCCCTAAGATTGTACATCTGAAGCGACATTAACTTACTAATCATTATACTTTTATTCACAGACATAGTCTCACTACAGTACAATAACCCTACGGTAACACAATACCCTCATGTAAGACTCACTAGCGCCACTCAACACTTTATCCCTTTACCATTCACCAACGAGTTTAATTGCACCAGCCACCTTTCCTGCCATTCACAAACTTTCCCTACTACACTCTGCATCATCCGATCCCTTCTCGTCCAACCTACCCTAAATATTTAAACTCCAGACACTTGTTCAGCTGCTCACCATCTAACATTAACTTCACACTGAGGAACTGTCCCACTCACAACCATAACCTTACTGCTTATCACGTTTACTTTCAAACCCCTCCTTTTACAGTTACCCCTACCAAATCTCGCCACCAATCCCTCTCAAACTCTCTTCGACTCGCCACACCAGGAACCAAAACACACTCAATCACCATAGGTAGGGCACCCTCCACTCCTCTCCATTCTCCATTCATTTCTAACACCATTTCCTGCATTCCACCACCCTCTAATTCTTTTCATAACCCCATCCATATACACATTGAATAAACCAAGGAGACATAACACAACCCGTCTCACTCTGCTATTCCAAGCTCTAAACCAATCACATTGACAACATTTATTTCTTACACCACGGCGTTCACTATCGTCATACATACTTTTGATTCCCATTCAGAAGCCTACCACCAACAACCATATATCAATAAAAACCTGCCATAAGGCTTCCCTATTAACTCTATTCATTACGCCTGTCTTGTAAATCCATAAAACCCAAATATAATTTATTCTTCTTCTCCCTTCATTTTCCTCGAATTACATTTGTTTCAATGTAAACGCATTAATTTAGTCCACCACATCCTCTCGTACCACTTCTCAACTAAACGCACTCTTATTCTCGAAACCAATCAGATTCCTTCAGTCACGTCGACGCACTTTCTTTCGACCAAGAATTACCGAGCATATACCTTCCCTACAACACTTAATAAACTAACTTATTCCCCGTATAATTTTCTACAGTTCCCCTTTTCTCCCGTAACCCCTATACAAGGGTACTATTACCGCTCTCCTTCAACAATCCCTTGGAAACTATACCCTCCATAAACGCATTTATACACCACTTTACCAATGATCACTCCACATTCAATCACCATCTCGGCCTCCCGCTCTTCGAATCATCTCATCATACTCGATTCACTCCCTTCACTTATACCTGCAGAGTTTTACCATTCTTTCAACTTTGTCACCCTACCCATTACCTCTCCTTACTAATAACCTCATCCCCAAAATACCCTTTCCTTCTGCACCATCAATACCACACACATTCACTAACACCTGATCATTATGTTAATATTTTGCAGATTTTCAAAGTGTTCTTTCACACACTCCCCTCACATCCATTTCATCAGTTACAAAAAAGCACCATCCCTCTTCATTTATTCTATGAGGATTCCCCTTATTCTCATTCTTAACCTTTTTTCGCGCCCTTCAGAAGAGCTTTCCATTTCCTTGTATGTTCCTTCATTTCATCTCCTTCCAAACCTGTTCATTACCTCTTGTTTTCTCTACGTTACACCTTTTTAGTATTTCTTTTTTCCTCCTAATATAATTCCAAGCAACTTTCTTTGTGAATCTTCATCATTTGCTTCTGAGTTCAAGTTTCAACCACGCTTCTTTTTTACCTGTAACCGCTTTCATCACCTCCTTCATTCCAACCTATTCGCTGTAACATTCTTACTTCCTACTTAGCACATCACACACTTCCCTTTGCCACTCTACAATTGCTTCACTTCATTTGCCCGGCCCAGATTTGTTCATATCAACTTGTTCACATTCAACCGATTTACTAGCGAGCGCTCCTACACAAACTTATCCTTATTCTCTTGCTCACTTAACTTCTCACTTTAATTTTTACCTACTTCCTTCGTATCACCTTCCTCTCCTTCCAAGCCCCCACTAACTTATTTTACATAAGAACAACATATAATCCGATAATCCCATTCTAAACCCCTACATCTGATTTAACATCCAACCACTACTTCAACACCCTTCTTCACCAACACAAATCAATCATACTTTTCACTTCCGATACCATCTCTACCTACAACCAACTCTAGTAACTTATGAATACTCCTGTGTTTAAAGAAAGTATTACTTACACACATTATCTCACTCCTCACAGAAATCAATCACCTTCCTACCATTCTCATTTTTTCCTGACACCCCA
>JABUQX010085291.1:22500-27500 GCA_015478945.1 Trachelipus rathkii
TGACGCAATGGAGGTGGAATGCGAGTGGCCAACTCCCTTGAGCATCTGCTGTTGTAGTACCTATAGAAAAGAGATAGTGCGCCAACGTCACGTCGCAGAAATAGAGGGTCAAGAGAGTTAGAAAGTAGGGGACAGTTAATTAGTCTCTTAGCTTTAGACTCAACACTCTCATCCAATAGATGAATGGAGCCGGAGCCCCCCCCCGAATGTGAGAACAGTACTCCAAACAAGGGCCGAATAAGGCCCTTATATAACTGGAGTAGCTATGCAGAAATACAAAAATTCCAATGCAACCTAACCAGAACTCCCAGTTCTTCTTTGCAGGCCAACCTTAGCAAGCGCGCTGTGATATGAGGTTTCCAAGATACTTTTTTGTTTATGTTCAGACCAAGAATGTTAATGTTGTTAACAGGTTAGACCGTTAAACTGTTCGTAAAAAGATAGTTGAGGTTTAAGAGGTGTTTGAGAGGGAGATGTAAAGTAGTTGAGTTTTTCAAAGAGTTGAATTTCACAAGGTTTGTGGCGGCCCACCGGGTAAATCCCAAACTTCCAGGTCGGCAAGTAATAGAATCAGAAAGCTGAGGGACGAAGTGGCAACTCTAGATGCAAAAAAGGGAGCAGATTTGAAATGAGTGGAAGAATGGAGAGTTGAGTCATCGGCATAAGAGTGAACAGAGTTAGAAGTACAGCTGACGGGATCGTTGATGAAAAAGTAAAGAATAAAGTTGGAGAATAAAAACAGAACCTTGAGGAAACACCACAATCAGACAGGAAAGGAGGAAGAAGGTCGCTCCATCAAACGAGTGCTGATTTGGAACGGGCAGAGGCAAAACTATGCAAAGTAAGCAAAGAGTAGGAGAAACCGAAGGAAGGGAGCTTAGAGAGTAGGCGACGCATGCCATAACTCGATCAAAGGACTTTGATATATCGAGTGCCACCACCCAAGACTCCCCATAGTCCCTATGGGCAGAAGACCATAAATCAGTTAGATAGGATAGTATGTCACCAGTTGACCTCGAGCGTCGAAAGCCATACTGATGATCTGAAAGAAGGGAATGAGACTCCAGATGATCCAGGAAAATGAGAGTTAAGAAGAGTTTCAAAGATCTTTAGTTAGAATAAAAGTGAGAGCTATAGAACATAGTTTGAAGGATCAGCAGCGGCTGCCCTTTTTGGGATTTGGTTGGAACATATGCCCGCAGCTTCCAGCACTGAAGGAAAATGTACAAGTGTTAAAGGCTAGAGAGTAGAGTTGATCGAGGACAGGGGCCAGCTCGGAACACTCCCTCAGCACACGGGGAGGAATGCCATCGGGGCCACTAGCCTTCCTGACACTCATAGATCTCAGGAATCCATACACTCGATCATTGCGTAATCACGGGAAGGAGGCATAGGAAACCTGAAGGAGAGAAAGCAGGAGAGGGATGCCCGGATCGTACAGGGTCAGAATTAGATGAAAAAAGGAGGCCAAAGAGATTAGCCTTTTCAGTAGGAGAGTTAGCTTCAGAACCGTCAGAGCGAATAAGTGGAGAAAAGGCAGATTTACAAAAGTTATTAGAGATGTTTTTGGCAAGAGGCCAGAAATTTTTATCATTAGGAGAGCCAAGTAGGTTGTCGCACTTTCTTTTAGTGAAAGCGCGCTTAGCCTGTCGAATAATAGCCCTGCAACGATTCCAAGCAGAATGGAAATTAGTAAGAGTGATAGGAGAACGAGAGTTTTTCCCATGCCCAAATAAGCAATGGTCTCTGCTCCTGAATGGAGCGGAACATTCCCCATCGAACATGGATTTTGGGGAGAAAAAGATTTAGTTGAAGATGGAATGAACCCGCTCATACCCTCGACGATTACGGCCCCTACCTTTTCAGCGGTGACCGAAGCGTCCTCCGAGTCAAAGCAGGATTCATTCCAAGCATAGTTAGCAAAGAAACGACGCAATGCCCCCAATTACCCCGATTAAAGTGCCAGAAAGTACGTTTGGGGCATGGTGGAGCTGCTGGAGAAAAAGTTTTAAAATTAAGAGCTACAAGATTGTGGTCAGAGTTACCGATAGGAGGAAAAATGGTGTATTTATATCGAGAAGGAGTAGTGGTAAAACATAAATCAAGCGTGTTCAAGAATTGGTTAGGACGATCTGGTATGTGTGTAGGTTTCTTTAATTAACTGTTCCAGATCGTTGAGAATACTGAATGTTTTGGCCTCCTCTCCTCCTGCATCAGTATGAGAGGAGCCCAACCACTCAGTGTGATGAACGTTGAAATCACCTAAATAGATGATTTCAGCATTTGGATGGGAAGAAGTAACAGTCTCATGAGAAGTAGTAAGATATTCAAAAAGGAGGTGAAAATCTGTTCCGTTAGGGGAGCAGTTGCAGAAACACAAGATAATGGTAGTAGTAGGGAGAAAGATTTTAAGCCACAGAACATCGAAATTAGGAGATTCAAGATTCTCAAGACGTGTTACAGGAGTGTTAATGTTTATATAGGCACAGACTCCACCATTTAGTCTGAAATTATAGAAAAGGTTATAGTTGAAAAAGAATCCCTGACTAGCTGGGTCTCAGACAGTAATAAAACGTTAGGTAGAGAGTTAGCGAGGTGATATTCCACAGATTCATGGTTAGCTTTGAGGCCACGAACGTTAACAAAGTAAATATATATATATATATATATATATATATATATATATATATATATATATATATATATATATATATATTATATATATATATATATATATATATATATATATATATTTACATGATGCCCCACTCACGGGCAGGGCCCTTTTCAAAGGAGGGGCAAAACAAAACAAAAAACAAAAATAAAAAACAAAAGAAAAAAACAAAAGGGAAATAAACCCACCCAGTCCCTTGCCTAACGCAATTCCCTCAGGTGGGCCCAAACGCCGGACTTAAAAAGATGAAGATTGAATACTGCAGGAAAAATAGATGAAGGCAAGGAAATTCCACAAAACAGATGTGGCTGGAAAGAAGGAGGTACTACAAAGAGTGATCCTTGAGTCTCCAATATTCACACAATATTTATGTGAGAGTAAGGCACCTCTTGTGTTACGAGGGTGATGCAGTGGTGGAGGAATGCGAGAGAAGAGAAGAGGGTCAAGTGAGTCATAAAGTATTAAACAGTTTATAAGTCAATTTGCCTTAGCCTCAACACTATCCAAAAGGAGGGTGGAACCGGATTCACCCGAAATGTGATAGGATTCCTACAGGGGAGAATAAGACGCTTATATAACTGGAGTAACTGAGCAGAAGAAAAAAATCTTTAAATTTGTAGAGAATTTTCAGCTTCTTTGGAGCCATTTTAGCAACCGATGTGATACGAGGTCTCCAAGACAATTCATTTTCTATGTTCAGTCGAAGAATGTTTGTTGTTTACAGGGGAGACAATAGATCCGTCGAAGGGGATAGGAAAGTTGAGAGGTGTTTTAGAGAGGGAGATATAAAGAAGATGAGTTTCTAAAGAGTTAAATTTCACAAGATTGCGGTTACCCCACTGACAAATTCCTACCAGATCGGAAAGAATTGAATCGGAAACTGTAGACAAGAGGCAACTCTAGATACAAACGAAGGAGCACACTTGAAATGAGTGGAGGAGCGGAGAGTTGGGTCATCGGTATAAGAGTGAGCAGAGGTAGAAGTCCAGCTAAAAAGATCGTTGATGAAAAGTAAGGGATAAAATTGGGGATAAAACGAACCCAGAGGAACACCACAATTAATAAAAAAGGAGAAAAATGTTGCTCATACAACAGACTGAAATGGATACGATCTGAAAGAAACTAACAAGAGTAAGCAAAAGCGAAGGAGGAAATCCACAGGAAGGTGGCTTAGAGAGTAGCAACGGATGTCATACCCTATTAAAAGCCTTAGATATGTCAAGCGCTACCATACAAGACTCCCAATAGTCCCTAAGGGCAGAAGACCATAGATCAGTGATATATATATATATAATATATATATATATATATATATATATATATATATATAACTATATATATATATATATAGTATATATATATATATATTATAATATATATTATATACTATATATATAGTAAATATATATATATATATATATATATATATATATATATATATATATATATATATATATATATATATATATATATATATATATATATATATTATATATATATATATATATATATATATATATATATATATATATATAATATATATAATATATATAATATATATAATATATATAATATATATAATATATATATATATATATATATATATATATATATATATATATATATATATATATATTAATATTATATTATATATATATATATATATATATATAAATATATATATATATATATATAAATTCTAAAAGTTTTTAATTTTTAATAACCGTGAGAAATCTGAATACGTAAGCCACATTAGAACGGTACGCGAGCAACACGTTGCTCGTGAGCTACAGGTTGGACACCGCTGCTTTAAACCATACAGATGCTAGTACTTCTGCTTGACTCCACCTATAAAGGCAGGATCTTCAAGGAAGAAAAGAGGAACAGTTGAATACCAGAATCTTCTAGCTGTTATTCAACCTATTCAACATTCAGAGTGTCTATCAGTTCTTACTCCACCTCAACATTATGAGCTCGAGATAGAAAATGAAGACAGTTTTAAGAAGAAGAAACCAACAAGACTTCCTCATCTCATGACCCAGATTTTGAGGTAAACGATGATAAACAGCGCCAATTGAATTAAGCGGATTGAGTGATCTCATATTGAGACCTTGATTTGTGTTAATGGAGAAGGCAAAACTTCTAGGATCAAGACTATAGCAATGGAATCTTCTTCAACGTGATGTCAGGGTCTCACAGTATACAGAGAAAATCATAGAGATCTGCTTCCCTTTTTTGAGAGGAAAAACAATTTGGTTGTCTGCTGCGAAGTTAATGGATTCATGAAATGTTTGAATTTGAACCATTATTCAACTGAATGGAGGCT
>JABUQX010085291.1:42500-47617 GCA_015478945.1 Trachelipus rathkii
CTACATAATCGTTTACATATAAATTTTTAGCATCAAATATATTTACAAGTTTATTAAAAGAAACATTATTTAAAAAACATATAATGAAATAAATACAGTATACACCACATAAATTAGAACTGATAGATTGTACAGGAAAACAAAAGGTCTTAACATATTGAACATTATTATATTTTAAAAAAGATGTTACATAATGATTACTAAACATAAAATCTAAATGCAGAGAGTCAAGGAAATATACAACATTATTTTTATTCTTATACACGGCTATCCAGTGACCATTGTTCGAAACATCCCGAGGAGAAGTGTTGAAGATAAGTCCAGAGTCGGTATCCAATTTCACAGAGCTAAGTTCATTACAGGCGAATACACCTAAAAATCTTCTTTCGTTTCTAAAGGCATTTAATATTTCTTCTTCATTCATCGTTAATAATTCAAGATTATATTTCGTACTCTGTCAATCTCGATGATTTGAGGATGTTCCAAATACACCAGAACTGATATTGAGGATGTCAAACTTTGTCCAAATTTGAGACTTAACCCTAATGTGCCTTTTCTTAGGATATTAAGATGATAAGCATTACAAGCTGAAAGATCAGCTGTGAGATCGTAGGCATATAAATTACTGTTTTCAGCATAAGTCTGGATATAAACACCTGTACCGTTGGCAATTAAATCGTAAAAAGGTCGCGAACATTGAGAATGTGAGCCTTCGTTTAGCATCTCATAATCACGACCGTATGGTTGACCATTCACATGCAAACTGATACCTCTAAGACCGAAATGGGTAAATTTAAAGGCTGACTTCCCATAGTTTCCAGAATAGGCATCGTGTTCTACAATTCCTATTATTACCTTCTGAGGTAAGCTGCCATTGACGATGTTAGGTATATTAATACTTGATAATCCTTGGGTAAAGTTAAAAATTTTAGTCTCAATTCTCTTGATTGGATATTTTGCTGTATCAGTCAAAAGAGATTTCTCTATTTCCATATGTTTAAAGGGAGATAATTTCACTTTACGTACATAGAGATAAGCATCCAGTAATTTGAAAATAGGCTTTGGAGCGGTAGTTGTGGCTGTAGCGTTGCTTTGAACATTAAGCGCAAATTGAGGAGTAGATCTAGTTAACCTGATGCGTGTGTCCACTGATGGTAGAATAAGTCTTTCCTGAGAGAATATATCACCGTTTACACGTCCATAATATTCGTAAGTGTTATTTTTAGATTTAGCAGCATTGTCCCTATGTTTCTCTACATCTTTTAAATTGTAATACCCACATGCTTGTAAATGGGACTGTTTAGCATCATCTGAATAATTTAGCAAAGTCTCAATATAACTTCGATAAGGGTAACTTGCAGCTGATGCTCCTAGAGATGTTTCATTTAAAAACACCTCAAGTTGATTGAAACATGTATACAGGAAATTTGTCTCGGTGGATACTATGTGGTCGGTGCCTGTGAGATTTGAACCATCTTCGTTTACTAACTTAGTCTTCAGATATAAAAACACATTCGAAGGATCAAGATATTGGTCAGAAGTGCCAGGGATGTTGAATTCGAGAGGTACATCTGTATTTGTGATGGCGTGAACGGGGTTAATACTAATAAAATTGGATTCACTCACACTGATCTGTGTAGGATTCACAGAAAAGAGATCCAATTCGCTCTTACAGCAGTCGGGGCTGGAGGGAGGAGGAAATGCATCTTGCTACTACAATCGCTTGACGTATAATGAGGAGAGGTATGTTTAAACATTCCTTATATACGAAATAGATGCAGATTATTATTATTTATGTAAAAAAGTTACCACTTATCACTGATATTAGAGAGCAAACACATCAATACACTTTTTCTTTAGTGGTCCTTTATTATTCCTCTTTAATGGTTTTTTACGACCACCTACACCTTGACCAGTCATCTTGCGTCGTATTTTTCGTTTAACATCATCTAACATTTCATCTGAAACATCGGCTAGTCGACGTTTTACAGCACTACGAGGGTCGACACCCCCCATAATATCCTGGATGGTGTTTATTCCCGTTCTGGCTGCTTTTTTAGCAATGTATTTACCTCCTGATTTAAACAGGGGAATAGCTCTACGAAATAACGAAGCAAAAAATCCTCCTAAACCATATCCCCTCTGCATTCTTGAACCCCTGAAGACTCTTAAACCATACCCCCTCTGCATTCTTGAACCCCTGAAGACTCTTTCTCTTTCCATTATTATTATTATTATTTAACGGAGCTTCTTTCTTATGTGTACTTTACACACTGCTGTCCCATTTGTGAATGGGTATGGTTTGCCTTCGACGTCTCTTATATAAACGCGAACTGAACTCAGCTGGGTCTTACTCATAGGTAAGTAGTGATACTCATAGGTAAGTAGTGAACATTAGGAAAGCTTATAACTTTACGACCTTTAGGAAAATGAACTACTCTTAACAAAGAGGCTTTAGTATTCCCTACATACTGATGGTCTACAATATCTGTATAAACATAGGCCATACCTGGATCTTGAAACATCTTAGTAGGCAAGCATACAAAATGTAATGAACTCTTGGTGTCATTTTTTGAGACATACTCTTCCATCGTTGGTATATAACGCATTAGATCCTTTAGAGATGGTTTGAAATTATTTCCCGATATTTTGTATACATGTGAGTAATTACAATTACGAAACCAACCTGAGGCGCGGAAAATAAATAAACTTATATCTTTCAGGTTCACATGCTCATGAGATTTTAATGTGATTAACACGTTATCTTCGTTAACGGATTTATTAACAAGAAACACTAAATCTTTACATATTTGACTTTCTTCAAATTTTTTGTTTAAGTCTATGAACACATCAGTAACCGATTTATAGAGACCGTGGTTTATTACATAATTTTCAAAGAAATATTCATTGTTGCCTCGTTTGATAGTCGCCGTATCAGCTTTATTAATACATTTTTAACATATTCAACGCTTCTAAATATTATAAATGCCGAGGGGGACTCTAATATATTCTCAACAGATGCGTCAAGAATTATTTCACTTAATCCTGCTTCATACATTTCTCGATCAAAAGTTATAGTGTTCAATAATTGGGTTGTATAGTCTGATATTTTATTTTCAGGATACAGATCCATAGAAGCCGATGAAGGCAGCGTTAAATAGAAATGATCTTCACTCTCCATGTTCACAAAGTAAACTGATCAATGTTTCTTAATTTCACTAGCATTTATATAACTATTAAACTTCGCTGGGTAACCTATCCATTTGACAAGATACTGTTTATTTTTACCTTTTCCTTTAGATCCTAATATTTTTTCTATTTTATACTCGTGACTCTTAGGATCAAACCTTATTTTCTGTATTTCCTGCTTATAGAACCCTCCTTTTATTTGTTTCCCCCTCTAAATCTCGAGATAAGTATGGAATTTTAACGTCTCTAGCGAATTCTCTGATTGTATCTACTTTAAAAACTTCTCTCGACCATCCAGCTTCGTACCCTTTTCTGAAATTTTCATCAGTCCTGAGATACTCTCACATAATCTCCTACTTTAATGCCTGTGTTATCTTTAATTTTTCCCATTGTGTTGATAGGTACAGAAGGTTTTGTTTTCACCATCTCTAGAGGGGTATTCCTAATTGTTCTATGATAAGACCTATTATAGGAATAAGCCAAGTCTTGCAGTATATCTATATATTTAAATGTATTCATTTTCGTGAAATACCTATGCATTCTTTCTTTTATAGTTCTTTGTACTCTTTCCACTATTGCAGCTTTATTAACTGAAAATGTGTTGTAGTACCCAATATCATACTCTGTAACTATTTCTTGAAACTCTTTGCCTAAAAATTCTGTACCTTTATCTGTCCACATCAGTTGAGGATATCTATTATCCTCATTTATAATTTCTCTCACAGCTTCAGCAACAGTTTTTGACCTTTTATCTTTTAAAGCCTTTAACCATAAGTACCTGGAATATACATCTATCACAAAAAGAATGTATTGATACCCCTCATTGTAAACTTTATATTTTATCATTTCAGTCAAATCAAGTTGCCATACATTATCTAAGTGAGGGGCTATAGTTTTTCGTGTTGGAAATTTTTTCCGTATAGGTTTATGTAGAGTAAAAGCATCCTCACCTTCTAAATAATTTTTCAATTCTTTTTTATTAATATGAGGAAACTTTGAAGCGAACCTAGAAAAGCCTCCATAACTGTAAGGCTGTTTCACATCAAAGTAATATTTATCGACCGCCTCCTTAGCCTCCATGACTCACAATGACATTATAAATAAAAAACATATTCATTTATACTGATAGGGGATATAAAAACCGAATGTCGATATGAAATATTTTATTTTTAATTACAAAATAATATTAACTATATTAAATTACAAGTATAAAATTACAAACAATACAATCATATAAAAAGTACAATAAATAATTAGGAACTAATCCATTTTGAAGCGAAGATCGGTTTTTTTCTTATTCGTCCTGCACTTGAACGTAATGTACTTCTACTTAGCATCTTTAATCTATCCGATGCAAAAGAAGTACCAGAGGGACTCACGTCAGGTCTAGGAGCCATTGGAATATTATCCAGTTCCGTTAATCTTTGTTTATTCTGGATTAAAGTTCTCGGAAATTAATAGTTTGAAGTTCTTGTTTGATCCTATTCCATCCTGCCACAGGAGCCTTCTTCCAATCACGCGAGAGATCGGATATCAAGTCAACAATATTCGATCCTGCTATTGTTTCTCCGTCAATAATGATTTGTCCGAGTTCATTCCATGTAAGCTGATCTTTTAAAATCTTATATAGAGCTAAACCCGTTTTCTTATTCCTCATTGGTAAGCTTTCCTTGAGTATATGTTTAAAATTATCTTCAATTTTCACTCAATCTTAGTATCTGGTGTTAGAGCTGAATCTTCCTTAGGTGAATTTAATAAAACTTTTAGATCTACTAATTTTTGTATAGCGTTTTGATATAGGATTCTTTTTTCATGAATGTTAACATCAGAGTTTAATATTTGATGCAGTTCCTTCTCGTAATTATTTATCTGTTCAACTTGCGGATCATATAAACTCAAAGGCTGCTGCTGGAGCAACTGTTGATAAG